>JAYMTK010000170.1:0-28542 GCA_036897405.1 Pelargonium myrrhifolium | reverse complement strand
CAACACTAAAATTCAGTCCAGTCCAAGGGGTCTGGAACTAATTTACAGAGGTGACGTGTCCTGCTTACGTGGCAAAAACAGTGACGTGGACAATGGGTACCGGGTGTAGCCTGTTTCAATATGGACTAAGTTTCAAATTTTTGAAAGTCCAGGAGCCAAAATAATTAAAAATCGCAGTTAGGGGCCAACACTAAAATTCAGTCCAGTCCAAGGGGTCGCGAACCAATTTACCCATTATTTTATATGCAAACATTTAATGTGCATAATATAACTTACAGTGTCCCTTCCAAACTTAATATTTAACTTAAAATTGTTAATTCTATATGAAAATTATAAGGTTATAAATTTATAGGGCAAGAGATATGAACTTTTTTTTTTGAAGGAGTAAGAGATATGCACTTATTGACTATTGTTAACATATATATATGTATATGTATATGTATATGTATATGTATATGTATATATATAGTTATTTTGTTAATGTGTCTAAGACAATTAGGGTTTGATTAGTTCGTCTACTTCAAATGTTCATAGATGTAAAATGTCAATAACGGTAGTTAAAATGATGTAAAATATATGTAGAGAATAAATGATTTATTTAATAAACTTACGTCTGAAAGGATGTTCAAAAAATAAATATAAACAAGTTGAGTTGTTTCAAATAAGAGTCGGCCCACAATAAATCTAAATATCTATTTGTCAAGTAAAAACACTTACATAAAGTTTTTTGCTTCCTATTTTGATATCATAATAATATTTTCTAATTTGTAAAATGGGAAGGGTAATAAATAAAATTGTAAACTCTAAAATACAGCTCTAAATTGACCAAAATTTTATAGGATCATATTGGATATTTTGTATTTGTGTTTAATTATCTAAATATCGCATAAAAATATTTGTATTGTCGATTAAAGAGATATAATATATCAATTATCTTAACATCATATTTGTTGTATCATATATTTCGAGTTTTTTTTTTTTTTTTTTGAAGTACGTATATTTCAAGTTGTTATTTGTTTAAACATAATTTTAAATAAAAATAAAATAAATGTATATTTAGTAGATTGTCACCTGACTTTATATAAGAAAAAATATTTGTGCAAATTTTGAGACTAGAGTATTTTTCTTTCTAAATACACCCTAGCTCCTCGTTAATCCAGCAGGGACAATTATCAAGCTACAACAATCTTTCCATGTACAAAGACAATTAAGACCCCCACCAACAGAAAAGAAAAAGTATCGCAAAAACTCTTATGATGAAGACAAAATTATGCTCAAATCCCAGTTGGTACCACACCCTTAAAAGTTCTACAATATTTTCAATTAACAATTTTTAAAATAAATAGAGAATTAATGTCACATTTCAAACTTACAATACAAACTATTGATGATCATAGGAAATTATCAAGTGAACAAATAAATACACAAATGTATTAATAAATTATAGTTTAATTAAAAAGTAACTTATAGTTTTGAGTTCGTGCATTTTATTTTTTACATGTGTTTATTTGGTTATAATAATAAAGTACTTTTATAAATAAATAGATAAAAATACTATACCCTAAAATTTGTTGAGAGTAATATATATTTCATAACAAATTTGTTGAATGGACAAAGAGTAATATATATAATGGTATAAAGGTGGAAAATATCTGTAACAGTCCTATGTTAGAAACAATAATAAATTGGAGTGAAGTGTTGGTATTTACAAGATGGATATCTATCTCCACATAAGTATATGAGGTCACCATCACCATATATATTGCACCCATCACTTGCATGTTGTTTTCTGCAATTGCTGCTATCATTATAGGTGGTATGGGGTCTCACTTGTTTTTATTCAACACAATGAAAATGAAACCTCTAGCTTCAATTAATTTATTTATTTATTATGCATATATATGCAAATACATAACATAATATATATTTGGAGGTTGCTAGCTCATGAGCTTGAGCTGCAATATTTCAGGCCAACAATGGAGATCAAGGTGATATTATATATGAAGACATGTTTCTGATATTTTTCATTTGGAAGATATATATATAGAGAGAGAGAGAGAGAGAGAGAGAGAGAGTAGCTGTCTGTCTCCACACTCTTTAAAACATATTTTGTCACTGAAGAATGTGTGTTTGCATTTTCATACACCCAATGACCCAATACAATAAACATTTTTATCGTTTTTGGAAAGAAAAAATCTAGATGGTGATCCAAACAAACAGAAGCCAAAAGGATGATGACCAATTAATCCATTAATTTCTTTCCCTCCCAGCATTTTCATGGGTCCTCTCCCACAGAGACACACTGGTGCACACTGGTCGGCTTGCTGCAACTATCAAACAAACTACCTAATAAGCTAACTCATAAACCACAGTGCAATTCCCCACTTACAGAAGAAGATGTCAGATATACATATAGCCAGATCTCTATTTTAATGGTAATATGAATGAACCGTACTGATGATGTGTTAAGTGGTATTCCCGACTTAATTCCACTTGTTTACGTGAGTTTATACGGTTTGTACGTGAGGATTAATCTCACGTCGAAAAGATGTGAATCAGTCACCACTTGAAATAGTAGTTGATTCTTCCACCTATCAGTATATATTTTAGGGTTAACTTAAGTTTAACATGAGATCTGAGTTGTATGGTTTTCTACGAGGCTAATGAACCGTCTGCCTAGCCTTCCAATTTAAGTGCATCAATTCACGTGCAGGTCCGGTTTTATCTCTCTTATCTAACCTAGCATGTGAAGTGCGTTTTAAATGTTATTCCCAACTTAAGTCCATCTATTCACATGAGTTTTAGGTCTATATTTCTCTTGTCCAGCCTCCACGTGAAGAGGATGTTAAGGAATCGCGCATCGTGAGGAAGAATGTTAAGTGATATTCCTGATTTAAGTCCACATTAGCCCCATGTATGTCTCTCTTATTCATTCCAGCTTGCACTTGAAGGGGAGTGTAACAATATGGTACGGTCTTAGAGATGATATTATTTGTTCAATTTTTCGGATTTGAATCAAGTTTAAAGTAACGGTTTCATTTTATTTACTCATCCATTAATTTCCCATCTGTTTTGCGATCACAAAATATGTGTGAAAAATGATGCATTCATGATTCATGTGCCACAACCATATATAATTGCTTCACCAATAGAAATTGAATTGTCTGCTCATTTTATACACATAACACATTACATTCCTCAGGCACAACACAAGAAGAAGCTCAAGGGTGTTATTTATAAAGACTTATTGTCAGCTGCAAAACTTTTTTTATCAATTAGTTGTGTAGTACTTTAGTAGGTGGGAGTGATGAGCTACAACATTGAATTGAAGCAAAATGTCAAAAAATGGTTGTTATAGAGAAAAATCAAGGTGAAGACATAAATATGAGTAACATGTTATTGCTGGATTGATCAAGAACAGCAACCAACATGTACTGTACACTACACTACACTCTCTCTTGTAATATATAAGTATATATGATCAAGAGAAAGAGAAAGAGAGGTGTGGTTTTTTATGCTGTTGGGACCCTCTTGTATCACTTGGATTTTAAGCCAAATCCACATTTCTGGGCCTCTCTTTGTGACAGTTCATGTAGTCTTCATAGGGCCTTCCTGAGGCACAGCCTGGGAATGAAGTCAAAATATAATAGCGAGCAAATATGCTATATATCAAGGAGACAAATATTTCTGATGCATTAGAATTAATTGGCTCTTTCTCTACTGATCTCCACTCTTCATATGGACCACCCTGCACTACAATATATTCATGTGGTCTCTGTTTCAACTGGTCCTACTAATTCATTATTTTTTCAATTATATAACCACACCAAAAACAAATATATATTGTACAATAAGTTAATTTAGGACCTATATATAAAATATATATAATTCGTGGGGTTTTGGAACACAAGAAGCAAGGATTGAGGAAACATGGGTTTTGGGAAACACAATATTTTTATTTTATTTTATTTTATTTGTTTGCATCTTTAACCATGCAATGCAACAAGATGCATTAGTGTGATTAATGTTATGGATAACATGCAAGAAAGTATAGTAGAATGGTTAAAATGAAGAAAATGAGAGAGACAAGTAGCAAAAAGAGACTTTGTGTCCATTTCTAGCTTTGGTATTCCCAAAACAGCATGAGTAAGTTCAAGTTTCATGGCAGGCAGTAACTAATACCAATTTTCCACATACATGTTGTTGTTGTCTTTGTTTTGAGATTTCCAAAACCAGCACCTCCTTCCTTTGACATTTACCACTGTAATTGCAATTGCTAAATCACTTACTACTAGGGAAAAAAAAAGGGGAAGAGGATTCACAATTTGCACTGTGGCACGACACACGACACAAAATTAGAGCTCACATCTTTGTAATCATGTCGTGTTCGTGTTGGAGAACCCACTACGTTACGTCTAGTAATCGTGTTGTGACACGCACAACACGCCAACTTAAAGGTATAATTGTAAATTATTCCTAATAACGTGTTTGATAGAGTCGTGTCAAATGTGTTGGGCCATGTTTGTGTCAATCATGTCATGTAGTATCGCGTCAACACGGTTCATTTAGTTACAGTTTCAAACGTGTCGTGTTTGTGTAATGCGTTAATAATCGTGTCATGTTAGGTTGTGCAGTAGGACTGCTAAATGTATCGAGTTCGTGTTGGTTCCTGCAACACAAAACAACCTTCAAAACGCACACACGAACTGTCAGCTCTAGTTTTACTTGTATTTTCCTCAAGGTCAGGTCGATTTCCATACATTTATCAGCAGACTTACAAACACACAGATACAAAAAGCAAGCAAAACTGGAATTAGAAAGAAGAAAGAAAAGAGGTCATAGCTAGGAAGAAGCAAAGAGTGAAAAGATATAATAGTAATGAATGAAAGGAACAGAAGGAAGCTGTGGAGCAGTAGTGTGGTGTGTATACAAAAAGGAAAGAAACAAGTCGACAAAAGGAAGGAAGGCTTTTTAAGTGTAGTCTCTGAGTGACTGAGTAGCAGTGACAGTGAGCCCATAGCCATACACACACACACACACTCAGATCCAACAATCCAACCCAAGTACTGTTATGTTGATTTGCAGTTTAGTCAAGTACCAGCTGGTTTTTAATTTGTTTTAGGTTGGTTTCTTGTACCTTATATGTTGTCATCATCAACATCATGGTAATTAACAATCAACATGTTTTAGATCATGCACCTCCTGCTCTGCACAGCACTGCACTGCACCTATAATTTTCAGTTTCAGTTAATCTTATCATCTTGTAGAAGTAGTAGTAGACTTGAGGGAAGCTTGTCAAATTTAATTTTTGACAAAAGGACTGTACCTTCTGCAAAACCTACTGTTCATGCTTCTTGTATTTGTATATACATATGAATATAATGATGACACACTGTAGACAGAAAAGGAGAGCAAGGACACTGTGTTAAAGACTCACTATTTATACCAAAACATGAGCTCACTTCTCTCTCTACAATAATTAATGGGCTTCTCCTCTGAATTTAATGGGCCGAATTTTGGGCCCACCATTTCAAACATCTAACCGCCTCTTCTATATTTTGCTCTCAAGGGAATAAAAAGGGTAGGTAAGGTAAGGTGGGTAGATACAATTTTACTCTCCTACCATACTACCCCATAATTGTATTTCATTTAATATAGAACCATCTAAGGTATAAAAGCTCCAAAACAAAACAAAACAAAAAAAATAGCATACATTCACGAATGGGCCCATCCCCTGGCATGTCAAGGCAATTCTCTCTTGGAACTTTCGGAGTTATACTCTCTGAATGATCACAGAGCTATTTCTGAGTCGTTAGGCTTGGAACCTCCCGCGGAGGTTCTACACTTGATCTAGGGTGCTCCAACTCTCTTTACACACATCGACGAAACTTCTCGTCTCCAAATCGAGAGTTATTTGGACTACAATAGTGGAGCTTTTTCTTTTTATTTATCAGCAAACCTCAACTTGAAACCTCCGGAAGATCAAGTGTCTTATACCACTTGCCCTAATGGTAGTTGTTAACAGTGAAGCCAAGTTGGAACTTGGAAGTCGATGCTCCCTCCGTACACTGAACGGAGTGGTAACCTGTTTCTAATATGTTGGTTTTGATACCATCTAACTCCACTGTCAAAATGGCTATCAGGAAAACTCAAATTTTCAGAATCAGATTACTCGGATCATTCAATCTAGCAGTTAAGAAAATGAGAACAGAACAAAAAAAAAAAGTTGTGTATGAATGTTTTATCTTTTACAAAATTTAAGGTGAGCACAATAATGGCTCTACCTGTGTTCATAATACAGTTAACGAATAAGACACCTAATAATGGCAAACGCCTATCCGTGGAGTCTGCACGAAGATTTGTTCCAGTTTCAATCCGAAAACAACCGCTGAAAGCTTTACTCAATTTCCAGTTTCTGCATCAAGTCAAAACATCCGGTACCCATCTTCACTGGTAACCCCAAGCATATTCTTGCGGATGGAGTTTCCAAATTGTCCATTCCACCATGATGCGCTGCTTCAACTATAAACTTGGAAGCAGTCTCAAAAGTCATTTTACTAAAAGGCGATACTGACTCTGCTATGCCCCCAAGTCTGCTCATTGGACGATACCCACCCGTGTGAGTCATAAAATCAGCAATCAAGGATAGGTGCCGATAGTTAACCAAAATACCATAGGATTTGAAAACGTGATTGATCTCTCTGATGAGGGTCTCTCTGGCAGCTTCTACACCATATGTATTCAACATGTCATGGATGCTGTTGGAATATATATACCTGACATCGAGGTCATCTTGCAATTTCCACAATGCGTTGAAGTCAACTCCAGTTGTCTGCAATGCAGGAATTTGCTCTAGTTTTTGGGGATCAATAGCTACTCTTCTCTTCGGATCTTTCCCGTGATAAATCACCTGGCTTTCTTTGCAATTAGTTGGCTCACAGTTATCAACCTTTCCAGAACTCTGTAGGTTCACCTTCTTTGCTGCCCTCTGAGCAATCTGCATGAGACCAAAACCACCTTAGGGCAGTGAGAAGAAACATATAATTTCTAAATATTTAAAACAAAATGACAAAACACCGCAAGCAAGAGAAATCTATTGACATATAAGATATACTACTTCCATACATTTCTTTTCGCATATAACCAACTTCATGGAAGACTAATTTTGTTTCTTAATTCCACACAGACATTTTCTACTTGACATACCATTTCTTCATTTCCTCCGATTGCCTATAATCAGCACTTAAAGCTGTCATCTTCTGACCAAGCTAACCAATTTAAATCAAACTGGAACTCAAATTAAAAAAATACAACCCCAACCTTACTGATATTACCCAATTAATTATGGCATGAAGTATAGCAGCAAGAATCATTGTAGACTGAGCTATACCAAAATAATCAAATTTTAACTCATTTGGAAATGTGGAACTGATGTAAAAGAAAAGGACATAGCAGGTTATAGAAACTGGTGTAGGAGAAAGCAAAGTTAGTGATATAAGAAAATAATTATGAAAACATACAAAAGGAGAGAATGCCTATGTACCTGTGCCAGTAAAATATGAGGTTCATCAGTGAATTTAAAATGGGCCTCGAAGCGCAGTCCTTCGGCTTCCACAAAGATTGCTCTATCAGTATCCTTTTTGGTTATTGCTCTTTTCTTTTTAACATCTGATTTGGTCTTTTCTCTACTTGACTTGAGCTTTGGACTACGAGGTTCAGATGGTATTTCAGAAATTTTATCTTCAGCATTAAGTACACCGTCCTCATCACTATCCTCCTTATTCTCAGCCTCGTCAATTTCGCTTTCAGACTGACCCGATGTCTCACCTTCATCTTCAGAACCATCCTCATAATCCATTTCATCAGTAGTTTGCCGTTTTCGTTTTTGTGCATCTAAATCGAGATCCTCCACCTCCTCACCATCATCATCTTCTTCTTCCTCCATACCTTGTGACTTGTTACGAGAACTATCCTCGTCTGTCTCATTTGAGGAATTTGGTTCAGAATCAGGAGTGAAATTTTTTATCCCACTAATCCCGGAAAGCAAGGAAATGTTACTTTGTATTGCATCCTCTAACTCCCTCAAAAACATAATACTTAGAGTTTCCTCACACTTATCCAATGAAATACCCAAGTGAGGTTCAGAGAGGCTCATTTTAAGCTTATAAATCCTGCAGATCTGGCGATCATGAACAGCAAATGGCAAAACTGACACCTCCATGGTATCAACTAAGTCTGCTATAGATATCTTCTTCAACTCCCTAGCAAGACGTGTAGCATCCTCCCTGAACATGACAGGAAAAAAATCGTGAATATAAAGGCTTAGTCACTATTAGTAAAATATAAAGGATATACATATACGTGTACAAGAATGCTGCAGTAGATTTCTATCTAAGAAACATATGGAGAAAGAGTTTACTAAATATATTCAATAACTGCCATGCAAATGGAAGAAACAAAAATCATCAACATTCTATGATCAGTTCGACTCCGCAATATATGTCCCATATTACGACCTGACCCATTAACCCTCAAAACATGTCAACCAATAGGCAGCAGTCTCAAACACCAAAAAAATTTAAATGCACCACCTTAAGGGAAAAGCATTTTTTTCTTTCCCAGAAAAAGATTTGCCGAACACAGCATGAACCTACCACATCCTAAGGACTCAGAAAATTATTGCTGATCACCTATCCAAAAAAAAAATCTTGATATGCTTGAATCTAACAAGACTATTTCAAGGAGATATTAATCTGTCAAATACTTCCAGATTCCATGCCCAGTTATAGGAAGTTGAACAGCACATGATTGGTAGAGAAACAAATCATTTTTCATTGGACTTGGACTTTCTTCTTTATTACTTTCTGAATGGTGAGTAGGTTCTCTTTGTGCACATAATCCTTCCGACACATTTCCTCTTTAGAAATGGAATCATGCACCTGATATGTATCTGCTATTTTCATAATGGGAAGATTATGGCTTTTGTACCAAATAATGTTTGACCGTCGTATAGAAAGCTACTCAAAACAAAGGTAATAAAAAACAGAACAACACATTTCAATCTGAAACTTGGAGACATATATTGATAATCCTAAGGCATGGCCAACATTCAGATTTAGAATTGTTGACTAATCATATACTACCTCCAGATTTAGAATTATTGATAAGCGTCACTCTAGGAGAATAAAATTGTTTCATAACAAGTATCATTCTACAATTTCAATGTAAAAATACACAATACTTTCCAATTGTACCCCTCTTTCACCATTTCCAAGTGAGTTAATGATTACTCACATTTGGTCATTTAATTGATTTCTTAATGCTTGAATGACCATAAAATGACACTAATTTTGAAACGGATGTAGAATAAGATAAACCATAAATGATGCACCACCCAGACTGACTGACTGACTAGAGTCTGTTTTAGCTCCCACCTGGGTTCCTGGGAGATGGATTCCCAACCCTCCAGATATGCTTGCAAGACTCAGACATTCAACTTGACTAGCAAGCCTATAACTATATGAAAGTACAAATGAATGACAATGACCTGTAAACACACCAGGCACTCCTAATTGTGTCAAATATGATTGCACAGCAAACAACCTCAACTTCGATGCAGGGCTGTCAACAGCACAAGTAACACATGCCTAGTTCATACTTCATATTCACAATGACATACTGGAAAGTTACAATTCAATTAACTTATAATGAGAATAAGTTAAAGGCATTAATGATTAACAAATTTCTCATTATACACAGACAAACAAAAACTGTCAACCCTCTATATGTTCACACTCAGACCTTCCATGACCAGCACTTAGATTTTTACTTCTCAAGGTATCAGTATGTTTACACATTCATTGGAGCTGATTCAGAACTTACTAGATTAGAAGGAAAAACATAATTAAAAGAGCAACAATAAATAGTTAGCAACTCACTGTGATCTCCACTCATGCAATGGGCAAGTCATAATAGGAGTCTTTATGTCATTTGAAGCAGTCATTAAGATCTCTTGTAGACGTGGAATTCCTAGAGTGACATTCATTTCACCTCGCCCAGCAAGATGGAAAGTGTTCAACCTGATATATAAGACACTTGGTCAAATGTCTAAAATTTGCATCCAGAAAAAAAGAAAAGGAAATTTGGGTGTATTATATATATATATATATATATATAGAGAGAGAGAGAGAGAGAGAGAGAGTTGAATTGTGATTCGCATCTTTGCAAGATATTTAGGGGCACTCAAAATGCTTTCACTAAACTAATAGTCTAATACTGCCATAAAGTAAATTTACAGCAATACATCTATTTACGTAATTACACCCAAAAAACAAGTAAATGAAAAAAATGTACTTCTAACAAGCATAACTGAAGTGAAATTTCACACGTAATATAGAGAGAAAATTGCGAGGCATTATTAAATAAAATCTCACGTCATCTGTGTTGACGGCTCTCCTACAGACTGAGCAGCAAGGACACCAACTGGTTCTCCTGGCTGTGCTAGGCTTAAGAGGTATCGGCGTTTCACTAATTTCATGAACTCCTCTCTACATGCTAAACCAGCAGTAACACGCTCATTCAAGGTTATCTGTTCAACAAAGTCCTCTGCTTTCTTTGCAAGGACAGCTGGCAACCCAATATAACCATTGGACTCTGGTTCGTGCTCAAGCTTGTTGAGCTCAGAACCATTCTGTTTTGAGGAATTGGACTCGTGATTCTGAAAATTAAAAAATAAGATATATGAGCTATAAGTAATTAACTCTATTCTGAACTCAGATTGGGGAAGTGGGTTAAAAGATCACACCACTGCCAGTGCTTCAAACTGTGCAAGAAATTTTGATCGGTGGACATCAACACCATCTTCACCATAGAAAAACTGAACTATTGAACCATCAGCGTCACGCACAGTGTGGTCATAACAAACTTTTAGACACTCGAGATTTTTAATCAGGCACCTTTGCAGGTATCCACTTCTAGATGTTTTGACTGCTGTGTCAACTAACCTGCACAGTAAAGAGCATGATCAAGATACGAATTTAAAATTGTAGTAAGTCAATATAGCAACCATTAACATGAAAAATGTAAAAGATACGAATGGAAAAATATAAATTTGAAAAGTCAACAGCCCATAGTAACTATGTAAGCTGACTGTAAACTTCCACAAGAAAAGAAGAAGAAAAAGCGTATACAAACCCCAAATGTACAAAGTTGTCAAACTCAGGACACTTCAAGCGAACTGCAAAATAAGTTTTTGCTGTACAAGGATAAAAATATTTACACTATCTTGCACAAAACAACTATCAGTACTATGATGATTCTTCAAGACTACTTCAAATACAGCAACCTCAATCTCACATTACTAA
Organism: Pelargonium myrrhifolium; assembly: GCA_036897405.1. NCBI lineage: Eukaryota > Viridiplantae > Streptophyta > Magnoliopsida > Geraniales > Geraniaceae > Pelargonium > Pelargonium myrrhifolium. The sequence goes on along the minus strand of JAYMTK010000170.1, from coordinate 17,179 downwards.
ATCTAGATTATAGAGTATCGTTCAGACTCTGAAGAGCTACATACTGATACCCTAAGACAAATGCTGCCAACTATACATGTGGAAAGTTGAATCTACAGAGGTAATAACTGAGAACTTCACTTTATAGAACTTGTGAATATTTCAATTCTGAACCACCGGATAATCCTCTACTTTCTTGACTAAGGATAATAGGGCTACACCCAAAAGATTCATTGATAATTTGTATCTCCGAACCAGACAAAATCAGTGTTTTCCTCCAAGATGTCTCTAAAACTGCACGATATTCACTATTAAATCAATAGGGGTAATGCAGGCATCAGTATATTGTATATGTTCTATTTTTCAGTACAAGTTAAAGTTTGATCTTCCATAGATACACCAACATACAACTACAGAATGAGATATACATGTGACACTTTGTTCTTCCATATCAGTCGAGTTAATTTTGCAAGTGACATCATACATGAATTCATCACATATAACATCAAAGGAGAGGTAGTATTCTGATTGGTAAGAATTATGGCAATCTAGATAATAATAAGATTTACCCTTCACGACCGGCCATGCAATGGAAGTAATATTCTTGAGGACGAAGCCCAGTAAGGAAACGATCAATAATAAACCCTCCAGCTCGAGATGAGCAATCCCATGGAGGGAAGCAGGGTAAGGTCTTCCCAGAAACCATTCGAGGAACACGTTTTCCCTCTAACTCTTGTGAGCCCAGATAAGAAGAAATTTGCTGGAAGTTGACCTGTTCAAGTACACCGAAGAAACCCACAAAATAACTACCAAATGTTTACCAAATAGAACAGAACAGGAACAAAATATACAAGTAACAGAAGAAAATAGAAGAGGACTAAAAAAGGAGCAAACCTTCCCATTCACCAAAGACTTGAACAAAACAGACAGCGTAACTAGATACCATCTACAATACTACCTACCAGAGTGACCCTAAAACACAGTAACTACAAAAATTGAAAACAATTTGCATTAATGTATGATGAAGAGGCTAAAAGATTCTAACCAATTTCCCCCTTTTTCAGTCACAAACAAACCTTGTGAATACTTGAGCAGACACGACTAAATGATATATAACCATAAAATATGACTAAGGTTAAAAAAATGCTTAACAAAATATTAATTGTCACTAGAATTTGAAGAGAGTCAATATATAGATAGAAACATACCGTCCCGCCCTTGGCACCGGATATAGTCATAAGAGATATACAATTCTTTCCAGATGGTTTCCATAACCCTTCAGACAACAACTCAAGGTTGACCCTTTTGTTATATTCATTAAGTCCACTAAGCATTTTCCTATCTAAACTCATTAAGGCTGACTCTCCATTGCTCCGCACATATTCTTCAACCTTGGTTTGCAGTTCTTTTGGATCTGCAAGGTATAAATATTATCAACAAGAATCTTGAAACATTAGTCACAACAAACACAAATGCCAGGATGGATGATGAGATCATGAGAATCAATAGTCATGTAGGAAAATCTAGATATATTCACATCTTATCTTTATCCTTTTTTTTATTTTAGATTTAAAACCTCAGTCAGAAATACATATTGGGTAAACATTATGCTAAATTACACAATGAACCTGATATTCTGGAACTGCAAAGCTGAATAGCCTGAATTATCTTTACCTTTCAACTTGCTATAGAGAATAATAGTTTGTTCTAAGTACCTAGTTCAATTTTCCATTTTTAGAAAGATAAAGTTGTCAAAACCACAAAACAGGAAGTATGAAAAGTTTCTTCAGAAAGAAAAGGTCGCCAAAATTTACATACAAAAGGGTATAGAGGTTACTATATCTCTCCTACATCATCACCTCAGCCATCTATATTTTCATAAAACCTGAACTGGTTTTAGATATGAAAAGTAATAACCACTAGAGTGTATTGGACTTTTGATAACAGTAGCATACCTACTGTCTCATCATCCTTGAACCCTACAAATTCACAATGAATTTTTTCACCACTCTTTTCTGCTTCTTCAAGTTGCATCTTCCTTTTAAGGTCTTTATCTTCCTTTATTAAAAGATCATCAACCCCACAGGTGAAACCATGCATCTGATAATAAAGACCGCAATCAGTGGAAGAGCACGAGCCAACAAATACTCAAAATTTTGATCAAACTGAAAAAATAAATATCTGAACAGCCAAACCTGCAAAAATGCGGTAAATAGCCGACTCATTGTAGAAAGTAAAACTCCAGCTGTGTTTGAACCATAGAGCTCTTGCACCTTGTGAACAAGACCATATTCCACAAATTGTGCCTTGTCTATCACACCATGCACCAAATAATTGTTATGGATAAGCAAAATATGTTCTCCATGTTCATTCTTCTTCGACTGCTCCTCGCCTTTCTTTTTCTCTTCACCCCCTGGGCGTACTTTACCAGCTTTATTTTTAAAGAACATAGGAGGTATCTTACATTCCTTTTCCACAGTGAAGGGTTGGTGACCTCGAGTTATATGATTTAGCATAGCAGTAATGACCTAAGGATACAAGACCAGAAAAGGTTGCTAAGGAAACAACGACATCTACAATGAATCACATATATCCAGAAACAGTGTAGCTGAAGTGATCAGTTAATCAACATCCAGCACTCTAGGAATTTGAACATAGCCACCTGTTTTCAATAACTCATTAACAAAGGTTTTTGAACAATACCTGCTTTCCTGTCCAAAGAGGCTCCGGTTTCCATATTGCAGGTAGTGGCGGCTCTATTTCATCTTCGGAATTCAAAAGGGAAACTTTTTTACCAGGTTTTTTGGAAAAAGAACCCAATCCGGCGGTGGAAACGCCAGAAGTATAAAGAAGCTGATTGAATTCATCACGAGTTAGAAAGGTATCCTTTTTTGTAAGCAGTGCAGCACTGACGATATGATCCTGTGGATAAAATATAGAATTATAAGATGATTAAATGAAAGAACATATCTGCATAATGAAATCGCACAAAACAAGGAAGCTACCAAAGAAAAAGTTCCCATTGGGTGGGGAGGGGAGGGATTTTGGAAAAGGGGAGAGTTACTCCCTATTGTGTTGCTCAGCCTATTGGGCAGATTATGAAATAAATAAATATAAAAACTACAGAAAAAGTCTATTTACAGTGCACTGTTAATTAAATACGAAACCTGAATCAAGGCTCTGACTGGATCACCATTTGTAGGTTTAACGTATTGATTATTCGCATTAACGATATTGTAAGCTTCTGCACGAGAAATTTCATCTTGAGGAAAATGAACATTCATTTCATCACCGTCAAAGTCAGCATTGTATGTACTGAAGTCAGAGAAAAGAACATCGGTGTCATTTATGGTGATATACACTCAACACTAACCACATCCCCAAATCAATAAATAAATAAATAAAAACCTGCAATTTGCATAGTGCATGCGAAGTGTTCTTTCCCCCTTCAAAACACGTACTACATGAGCCATTATACTTGGCTTGTGAAGCGTGGGCTGCCAAGAAACTTAAATTAGATAAACAAAGGTTCAAATAGCAAATTCAATAACCACAATTTATATTACAAGGAAGCACTGATAAAAAAAATTACAAGAAAGCAATTCATATAATAAAAACTAAAGCCCTTAGTAGGTGCGTTGCTTAGATTAAAACTTGATCATCTATATTTTTAATCGATTAATATACAGAATTATTTAGAATTTGGTCTAAAACTGCAGGAGCACTCACCATCAGGGTTGCACTGCCTAACAGAAATATGAAATCAAGTTGATCTTAAAGTTCTGTTGAATTGTTTCTCTTTATAAATTGTAGTCCGATGAGTTTCAAGGTTATTTTAAGTAGAATATGATTGATTCAATTCAAAGTTGTAATGTTGGAATTGAATACAGCCAGAGCCAAAACACTATTACAGCATTTGAAAAATGATGTGATTGGTTACATAGTTTCTTTTGACTCATCCCATACGGAAAGGACTCCAAGCCAAAATATATATATATATATATATATATATATTAGGGAGGATATTAATATTACTGTAATTTCGGTCCTGTGTTAGTTTCAAAATGGGTTTATTCTTAATGAGCCAGAATGGAATAACAAGTTCATGTGTGATCCAAGTCAATATTTAAATTATCATTTTCTTCTTTTCATCAACAAAAAAAAAAAAAAACATAATCACTAAAATTTTACCAAACATGGAATCCAAATACGCACGTAAACATAAAATCAACAGATGAGCAGAAATACCTGTCGGTTGACGAGCACAATATCTCCATCTTTCAAATGGCGATATACAACTTTGCCTTCATATTCAGGATCACTGGCCTTTCCAGATTGTATCACAGCCCCTCTTGAAGAAGGCAACCTCCTTGAAATTGAAATACGAGATTTCCTGCATGCTGGCAATATCTTAGTAGATATCTTGTCAACATACCGAGTAGCTCCAGGATGCACATCAGGGCCATTGACTATAGCTTCCCTCAATTTATCAACATTCCAAGGAGTAACTCTCTGCAAGCAAACAAACATCATTGCCAACAAAGAACAAACAAATATAAGAAAATAAGGTATATAATAATTTTTTTTTTAAATGTCACTAGAAAATGATATAAGAGACAAATAAAATCAACCGCTCCACGTTGTAGAAAAGAAACAAAATGAACGTAGTAACACTTTAAGCGCCCAGTTTGTTGATGCTTTTTGAACTAGAGAAAGAATCAAACTAGAATGGATTGCTGACTATACATAATCCAAGAATAAGATGTTTGCTAAATTTTAGGTTGTAACATGCATCCAATAACCACGACCTATAGTCATTAACTAGTAAGTGCTTCATTCAAAAAGAAGCAATAGGATAAATCTATTCAAGAGTTAAAGCAAATAAAACTTGCTCAACTACCAGCAATGAAAAGTTCAGTCAGTCATATAACCCAACTCTAACACTCCCAGGACTTGAGCATCGTGGTAGTGTAAACAATGGCAAAATATGAAAATTAGAACAATTGGAACCTCAATTTGAACCTAAACCAGCAATGGAGAGCTCAGTCAGTCATATAACCCCATTCTACAACCCAAAACTCAACCATTGTGTAAACAACGACATAATATGGAAACTAGAACAATTGGAACCTCAACATAAGCCAAAACATCAGTTACCTGGTACAATCATTATAAATTACACAAAACATGTAGTGACATTGAATCATCCAAGTTAATCAAATCAAGTTGAACAAATGTTCTAGATGTCTAGAGTAGATGAGTAAGAAGCAAATTGTAGATGGAATATGCATCTACCGCACAATCATGAACTATATTTGTAGAGCCTTACTTCAGGATAAGTCAATCTCGTTGCAAAATATGGAGGAATCCCAATCTCATTAACTGCTAGATTGTTATCAGGTGATATGACTGATCGACATGCATAATTAACTCTCTTTCCCATCATTTTTTGCCGAAAGAGACCTTCCTTTTTCTCCAGCACCTGGCATATTCCCGACTCTACTTTACGTGGACCTGCCATCAAGTTCAGAAAGACCACTGCTTAGTCACTACAGAAAATAATGAAGCCGACTATGCTGCAACTAGTTAAATTATAAACGCAATCATTGTCCCTAAAATACTAGTTATAAGCATCAGAGCAGCATGATGGGAGTAAATCAGGAAAATATGTATCTCTTAGAAAGCACAGTAAAATAGCACACAAAAAGCAAGCATCCATCCATCCCTCCATCCCCAGATGTGACATTTAAAAACAAAAGTGCTTCTCTTCATCAAAACTAGACACATGAGTGCCAATTGAAAGAAGAGAACTAAACCAGGCTGGAGGGGGTAAAAACAATATTTTTTAAACCAAAAGCCAGATGAATTTTGACTGCAAACAATTGCACATTCAAAAGGTCATACCACCCAGGACTCCAGTTAAGAAAACGAAAAAAATTCCAATAGTATGGTAGAAGTGGTCTAATAGAAAATCTACTCTGAGGTACAGATTCCACAAGAAACAGGACATCCTAACCCCTTTTTCAATTCGGTTATCTGAATATATCAATTATCCACACATAGCAATAATGCAGGCACAACATTGTTGAAGAAACTGTAAAACTTTCCCCCAGCTTGTTCATTAACCAAGACCTAGAACAACTCTAACACCCTACACTTCACCACATGAGCAATAGCCCAGCGAAAAGTAGTTGAAGAAATAGTATATCACATTTGAACTCACCTGTGGCAGTTTTGCTGTTAAAATACACATTCATAGATAATTGAAGATCCCTCCATCTACTAACAAATATAGAATGCCCAAACTTGTCACTATCAGCAGCTTCTTTCAAAGATATATTGCATTGCAGAACCTTATTTAATAAAACAGTGTGAGGATGCTCCATTACCTACAGGGAACACATAAACTGTATGGTTATTCACATACCATTTGAAAGTAGACCAAGCAGATTAAACTAAGGACAACAAACCTCAATTATTGCTGCCTGACAAATAATAATTTGGTATATTCCAGAAAAAGATGCAACAACAAGATCTCAGTCATCAACTATTCTTCTATATGGAACTTCCCAACTTACTAGTCGACATTTTACTTGTAAACATGTACACAACATTTTATAATGTCCTCTTCAAGGAAAGACTTGAAGAACATGACCAACGTATGACACAATCTACTTCCCATGCTAGGATGGCATTCTTCCTGATGAGGACATGCACAGGAGCCTAAATGGAAGAAACACATGGACCCCTCACATCCAACAATATACCATGGACTGCAATTACCTATAATGGATGACACTATGCATTGAAGTAGGAAAAAGAGCAACTAGTATGCCAGTAAACTTATTGACAGGACAATAAGTTTATCTCATCCTAGTTATGAGCAACACTAACACAGATGTCCACAAAACAGTATCATCCTACAACATACAATAAAGTAATAATCAGATTGACCAAATCAAAAGGATCGGTTCAAAAGGATCTGTTTTAAGTGTAGTTACAGCATCACTTGGCAAATAATATAGCATATGATCAGTTATTTTGTTAAGTAAACATAAAAAAAAATAAGCAGACTATGTTTTCTATTAATTTTCACATAAGAGAATTCTCTGAGTGCTTACAGAATCACCTCCCTTGGCTGGGGGGCGGAACTTGATGGGTGGTACAAGGATGGTCTTTAAGAAGTACGCAGAATAACCTGCTTCCGTTCCAATTGAACAGTTACCCTGCTGCTGAATGTTGCTGATAAATGAGCAGAGTAGAGGCTCATTTTCCCACAACCTCTTAAAAATATTTTCAACCTGCGTTCATGGAAACTCCAAAATCACATTTCAAAACCATGAAGATCTCAATAGTTTAGATATGTGTAACTGAAAAACTACAGCAATTAAACAAAGGAAACGATAATTGTCACCAAGCTAGCGTTAGGCATAAGCATACTTCTGAGGGTAGTAGAGATCCTGAGAGGGTCTTTGTCTGATTGGAGAACTCAACAGATGTTTTCCCCCCATCTTGCCCACGCTTTTTTCTTGTTTTATCTTGACTTCCGTTAGTACTTTCTACCTCAGATGAAGCTAGGCCCCCATCACCACCATCTTCCAACTCACACCCACTAATAACATTTGCTCTCGCATGAGAGGTCTTCATATTCTACAGACATAACTCAAGAAAAATACACAAACGATTAAAGCGACCAAAGTTATAGACAAAAAATGTGACAAACGAAGAAATCTGTAATTGTATATAGATGCACACATAAACAAATGCTATTGCCTGATCCAGTTTTGCTTGTGCTATGCCTAAAATCAAGGGTCTCAATTATGTACAAAATCAATAGAAAACAAAACAGAAAATATGATTTTTAAGGTCACACATCTTCAATAGTTTCAAGAAACAAAGATGTGAAGACGTACCGTGCTCAGCCATCCGAATGTAGGCTTAGTGATCTTAGGGTTTTTCGCCTTGCATTTATTACACTTTTTTACTTTTTTCTTCAAAAAGTTTCTCAAAACAGACATGGCTTCAGTTTCTTGAAGAGATGTCCATTCTTGCTTCTTGGAGTAACTGGTCTGGTCATCTATTGAACCATATGATACATGGCTGACATCGCTGTCCTCTGGATATGACACATTACCTGAAGAGATTGATTCTAAATCTAAACTTTTTGCTCCAATAACATCACCTTTTGCAATGAGTCCCAATTGAGAAACACATAACTCAACCTTAAACAAAATTGAGGAAAACATCATAATCAAAGACAAAAGAAATGCCAATCAGAAAATATAACCAAAATGAACCTCCAAAGAACATGCTAAACAAACTTCTATCAAAATCCAATTACCTCACTTCTGGTAGCTCTGAAATGGTAGCAAAAGAAACATGTTCTTTGAAGAAGTGTATAAAGATCATTAAATAACAATGGATTGTAGAGCAGTGAACAAAGGTCAATGCGACCGAAGTGACCTGGGCAGTGAAAAGAACGTTGGCCACATGATTTGCAGCTGCATATAACGAATAACCATATCAATGATATATCACAGATCCATGCACTGAGTTACTATATATCTTAAGCATTTATGTCAATAGTATGAGTGAAATCAAAGACCCAGTGCTAAAACAGCATATGCTACACTTCTGTCAATTGATATGTCTTACAAAATTCTATCCAGATAAAACATCAAATGAAATAGATACAAAATCAGTATAATCACTTCAGTTAGCTATAAACTTTAAAGGAAGTCTCTTTTAACAACATAAATAAATGACACCCTCGTGTAAATCTACCTCAAATAGGACTTAATGATTTGTGATGTAATCGAAGACAAGCAAAAACTTTCAAGGGAAGTGTGAATGAAACAACATATAACATCTAAAACGCTGATAATGTTTTTTCATGACGCAGGTACAATGTCAAATCAATCACTAAAAACTAACTTCCATGTGGGCAAGAAGATGGAGTTTCTTTCCTAACTGATATAGACCTACTTCAGTAAAGGATACAATGAATCCAATAAAAGAGAAAACAAGATACAAACACCAGAAAGGAAAATGGCATTCACAATAATATTTATCAACACACCGGCACATACATAGGTAGCGAAAAATATCTAGCAAATCATAAAAGTATGTCATATTAAATAAGGAAAATGTCGAACTATATCAAATTCAAGAAGGAACTAATTATCCACTGCACAAATAAAGTATCTCTCTGATAGAAACAGCCCTGCCATTCAACTAATATAAGTAAATTAAATAGTTCATTGTTCTAAATATCAGTTGTAGACTCGGGGTAGCAAACAACAATGATGATAAGATAAATCAAATTTAATCATCAAAGTGATGCCCAAATTCTTCATAACTATCGCAGCATCAACTTTCTCATTGGTTTATGTATCCAAAAGACATCATCATTAACAACAAAACAGCGCCTGATCAGAGGAAGGCAATAAGAAACTAAGCCTATGTAACCAAACAAGAATGACAAACAAAATGGTTTTAAACCTTCAAAATATAGAGCAATTGAGGAGTGATTTACCAGTGAAAAATCCAAAACATGATGGATTCAATCATCAGATGGGGTCGTTGGAGGAACTAAGTGCATGTGCAGACAGACACAAACAAAACTGAATATTCAGAAAGAAAAAACAAAGGTGGATTTTGATTATAGAGAAAGGGGGAAACAAAGAATAACAAACAAAAAATATTTTAAGAACCTATTCCTTGAAGTTCTCATATTCAGAGGTAGATTCTTGGATCTTACACAAACATGAATTATGAGTAAAGCATTGAATGACTTACGGAGTATGATCGTCTAGTGGGCCTAATGTTGGATCATATAGTCCACCAGGCACAGGTCTGTCCACACTGTCAAGCAAGTTGGTATTGGTTATCTTAGTGGGACCGTACTTCTTAGCCTCTTCGGTTGTTAAGAACCCGAACCTAACAGCATCAACATATTCAGTGGCACCCTGCAACAAAACTCAGAATTAGAGAAGTAGACTAGCAAATAAAAATACAAATCAGAACAGAACCAGCATGCAGCAAATGCCAACTAATTCCCCACACTGAGTGCCATCTAAACCACATTCACAGTGCATACAAGTTTCTTACAACTAAGACTCGCATAATAATATATGCTAGCAGTCTTCAACAACCCTTCTTTCCATCACAAAGAAGCTATCTAGAAGTAAATCATAGTGAGCTTTATGTTGAACCAGCTCAACCAACCCAAATTCTCTTCTTCTTTTTCTAAGCCAACCATCAGCACTAAGAAAATCTTTAAAATAAAAAACAATTACAGTAGATAACATACCAAAGAAACCTACAGCATCTTTAAAGAGGATGGTCAAAGTAAAGTTACAGACTTATCTAAGAATTCACTACTTTCTAACGGTGAAGAACCAAAACAAGTAACACAGTTTGTGAATGATTGTAACGTTACAGAAAAACGAATAGCGAGAGGGGTACCTCGAAGGGGCTGGCCATGGCGATTAGGAGTTCGGAGAAGAGCTGCGATGGACGGTGGTGGGGTTTGCGACGGCGGCGGCGGCGGCCGAGAATTAGTAGAGAGTGAAGAAGAAGAAGAAGAAGAAGGTTTAGGGACGAGGGGTTTTGGGTTTTAAGGTGTCTCCGAAATCGGGCGATGGTGGGAGATGTAATGATAATGGTAATGGAATGTTGGTTATGACCATGGGGCTCTTGGGCTGAACTATTGGTCCGACCCGGACTGCCTTTTTTTTAAATCAAATACAAATAATAGGAGGATGTTTGGTAACACTTCCCGTAAAGAAAAAAGTTGATTCAAGATAAGTGTCTCGTTTTATATTAAGGGTAAATACGGTAAGCACTCATGAACTATCGATTTTTCATTTTTCACCTCTAAATGTTGATCTGAAATTTTTAGCACCCCTAAAGTAGCAAAAGATGTTTCTGTTAATTAAAGTTAACGGAAAATGTCAATATTAGGTCATGTGTCTGGCACATGACCAATTAATTTTTTGAAATTCCCAAAATGCCATTTACTATTCATCTTCTTCAACCTAATTTCACCAGAATATTCATAAATTTTCCGAAAAATACATTGTTTCGCCGGAATGTTCATAATTTCACCAGAGTGTTCAGAAATTTGCCAGAAAATTCATCATTTTACCAAAAAAATTGAAACTCTTGCCGGAAACATCATAGTTTCGCCAGAAAATCCAAAAATCATTCCGTAATTTATCATCCAACAAACTAAAACAAGTATTCATTCATCAAATATTTCTCTTATTTCCACATAAATTTAACAACAAAATCATATGCATATGATTCTCATGAACAATTTCAAAACAAATCAAATAAACCAAAACTAGTGAACTAAACTTCAATCCATTTGATTCTCATCATTTCAAAATAAAACATAAACCAAACTAAAGTCTAACAAACCAAACTAAACCCTAATAAATTAAAATAAATTGTTGCTGGTTCGTACTACAGGAGGACGCCGTGAACATCGCCGGCGAAAAGAAGAGGCCACGATGAAATCGGCGGCTTCAACAAGGTTTCTTCTCTAGCGAGATCTAGAGTGAGGTGAGATGAGATTTGAGATATGGGTGAGGTATTTGAGAAGTGGGTGAGAGAGTTGAGAATGGGGGTTGAGAGTGGGAAGTGAGGAAGATGAGAGATCTAAGATTAGGTTGAGATATATGGATGAGGTATTTGAGGGCATTTTGGTCATTTCTACTGCTAATGATACATTAAACTGACGGAAATATCTTTTGCTACTTCAGGGGTGCAAAATGAAAAAAACGATAGACCATGGGTGCTTACTGTATTTACCCCTATAAAATAATAATAATAAATACTCGGTTATTTTTAGTTTATGAATTATCAATAATATTTTTAAAAAAAAAATATTTTTTTTATTAATTACAAAAGTATAACGAGATATAATGAAAGATAAATTCAATACTTATTGACTAAAAGTATTGATACGATGTGACAAGTAATGTAACAGAAATGATCATTTTATTTACATATGTGTATTAATGATTGTGATTCATTGGTATAAAAATAATTGTCTCATGGTAAGTATGACGTTATTTTTGTCTCAAAATTAGTGTTTTGATTTATTTGTAAGAAACTAGTTATGCATAAACTATCGATGATGTCTTTATGATAAATTGATTATAACACATGTTCACAAGTAAAATTTAAATATACATTTGAGACGAATAATATTTTCATTGTAATATATATACAGAGAGAGAATTTTCATGGAACTCTAGGCTTCATATTAGATTGCAACAATTAACATACTAATGCGGTGCAAGTATTAAAAATAAAAAATTATGCTCCTCTTCAGAAAGAAAAGGAAAAACTAATTAAGCTTCAATTATATTTATAGGTTGGATATCATGTGTTTTAGGTTCCAATGATCAATGTTTGAACATTTGTATGATTGTAGAAAAAATAAAAAATAAATAACTGGCATTACGTTATATTAAAATTGAAACCACCAAGTTAGACTACAAAAATAAAATAAAATAAATGTTGGTAAGCTTGGAGAATAAGGCAGAGAATGTCTTTAAAACACCCCAAATGATTAATGTGATGACCTAAACTTAACATTGTATTGAAGAGAACCAAAAGTGAAAGAAAAAGATTTAATTTTATTTCCTTTTATGGGTTCCAAATTGAATTAGCTTTGCCAGCTCATACATCTATGTATGTATATCTTTGCTCAGCCCCACCTTTGCTAAACTACACCGCTTGCGCACGTGACCACGTCAATACACTATACTATAGATTCACCCAATTCATTTCATAGTTTAAATTTGATTCCTCGTCTTAACGGTTTAATTTGGGACTAATTAAGTGTATAATAGACACCAAATGTTTTTAGAAAACAATGTCTTAAGGGTTTAATTTGGAATGATGCACATTTTTTTATAAATGCTTTTGTTTGACAAGTTAACGCGTTTGAGTAAGGCTTGATTATCATCTAAAATTCATGAAAGCGAAGTTTATCGAAGACCAAAGATTCAAATACGAGCTAAAACATGACCTATAATTAAGCTTATGTAATGCAAAAGAAATCATCTAGCTAGCATTGCAAATTGTAATTGTCGTAGTCTATCAACAACTCATATAGCAACACTTGAGTTTTTGTCGGTATGTGTCACAAATTGTTTTTCTACTACTAGACACTCTGAAGATTCTACAAAAAGAACAAATATTAAGTGAAGATTAATGAATTAATCTATAATTCACCCAATGGTGTGAGAGTAATATCTCAAGAGAGATGAATGTACATATAATTATGTGAAACGCGGAAGAGAGACAACTAAATCTTGCACTTTTTAAGAAGTTAGTTATGCATGAATTATCAATACTACTCTCATAATAAGTTATTTAGCATATCTTGTGTTTATTATAACACATGTCAAAAATTATGATAGAAAATTAGATATACAAGATTAACCGATAAGGATGACACTTATTTTATAATAAAAAAAATGATTTTGGCTAATTTTAAAGACATTCTTCGTGGGTGCTATCTTGTGCTTCAAACACTATCATCTAACCCTCCATCAAACCACCATCCTAGATGACATCCTTACATACCACTTATTCATAGCGGCTAACTTAGCTAAAACCCGAATACCTCTTAGGTTCTTTAATTTAGTGGCAACTTCTCCATTACTCACCAGAGTTGACAATTGTAGATATGAATCATGATCCAACACAAATTACACAATTTTAACATGCAAGAGTATGATACACACACATATAAATATATAATTGTACCGTTTTTGTATTGGAGACCCCACATTTAATTATGATAATCTTGTTATGTTTGTGTTTGACCTTTCAAACACGTACAACGATATTACATAATTAAGATTAAAATAGTATGTCGATAATGTAAACCCACAATATTAGTTAGTCACTTATTGATGATATCTTCTTCAAAAAAAAATTTCTCTCATGTATTTTGCTATGGTATATTGTCCATGCCTTTTTTTTTTTTACAGGAAGGTGCCAAAATCCTATCTTGCAATGGCCTAAGAAACCTTCAAAACGTACATATACAAGTTTGAACAAGGAACCAATAACGTTCCACTTTTACCACTAAGGATGTGTTGAGTGGAATCGATCTTGAGACCTCATCCCACTCACACAGTTGGATTAACCAACTGCGTCACCCTTAGTAGTTGTCCAAGCCTATTGTGTTTATAATAAGAAACTAAGAGAGTAAAAGTAGAGATTAGAGAATAATATTTGCATCAATTGCAATTTATTTGGATAAAGTCGACATACGACATGTCAACACGGTTAATAAATGTGTCGTGTTGATTATAATACTTTATCACGATTACTAAACACGTCGAATTTGTGCTGACTTACGCAACCCATATTCAAATTTTGAAATACTCTTTGTCAACCCGAACGAAAGGCAACAACTGACCCGTGATGGAGCAATTAGCAGCAACCAAATAATGGTAGAGTAGTGTTGTTGTGACTTGTGAGTGTAAGTGAAGAATTGTCGGGCTTGGAGTTGGTCTTGGTCCCATTTCTTGTTTCCAACTATACTTCCTTTTACTTGTGAGTGCCAAATAATAAGTTTCTTCGCGGCTTTTTCGTCATTTTGTTTTTTGCCAAATCAATAACCAATGAACACAAGACGCACACTTCATGTGCCAATTGCTTCACCATACTTGGAGTCAATTTTCATGCACTCACTCATTATGTATCCCAATTTGCACTACGCTCCTCCTTCCATTTCCTTTATCTGTGCCGCTGATAAATCGGATTAATTTTGGGTCGGAATTTATTTTCGTAGGCATAAAATGTGTTGAATCGTGTCGATTGGTCAGATTCGACCCGACCCAAAAGCTAGTTGGATTGGGTTTGAATTTGGCATAAGTCGGGCTGGGTGCCGCAAACTCGAATTCAGATTCACTACAAGAAATCTTAATTTATGTTGTCAAAATCTCAATTTCGTTGCCCAAGCCTAAAATTAGTGATCGTCAAGTATATTGTCAAAAACTTTGCGATGAAAGATTGTTGTCGCTGAAAACTACTCTTCGCGTAGTTTTCGGCGACGAAAAATCTATCACTAAAAATAAATCATCCACATATTGGACTTTTATCTGTAACAACTCAATTGATTTCTATGACCATCATTCACATTTGGAACATTCCGCGACAACCAATGGGCATGTTGTCGGCTTGTCGCGGGATTGTCACCTCTATATAAAATATTTCATCATTCTTCAAATAAGTGCCATGTCTTTTACTTTAAAAATTAATAATAAAAAGAAATAATTAGTTGATGTTATATATTTACTTTTTTATTTTCATGCACGTGTTGTAACAAATTTAATAGATATAAAGTAACTTATTATGTAAATACTATTGTTAATTCAGAGCTAACTAGTTTGTTAAAGAAAAAACAGGTAGTACATTTGAGTATTGGAGATCAACATTTATCGCAATATCTTATTTTGTTGATATAGTAATATTGTATCATGTAAGATTTGATATATGATGCAAATCAACTATGATAGTATAGATAAGTAAATAACATGCACATGCACATGCACATGCACATGCACATGCACATGCACATGCACATGCATTGATAAAGATAAACGTAATCTATATCTTTGTTGTCACTACGTGACACTTATCACATACACATCTTGGTATTTCTCTTCGTTTCTTTATCTCTGTTGTCGCATATTTGGCAAGAGATAACAAAAGAAAAAGTTAGTGGAAATTTGGGCTTGATTGGGCCCAAATTCATTAAAACAAATGGGCCGTTATTTATGGGCCTATACCCAAAGCATCATAGCAGACAAGCCCTGCAGTTTTTGGGCAAACTTTCACAAAACTTGTTTGTTAACTTTATGGTGAGAGGAAATTTTGGATTGTGTTTCATAAATAAGATTGTAGTAAGAATATGTAAAATGTTGTGTAGTAAAATCACTATCTTATCCTTTGCTGTCAAAACTAGTAGTTAATTGTAAAAACAAATTTGAGCATTTGAATTCTTACAGACGTGTCATCAACTTATTGGTTCATTTCTTGTAGCAAATTGTATTTCTAACAATTTTCTTAGTTCGTGAACTAACCATGTTGTGTGAAGCATTAACTGGTTCATTACCAACATTCATTTTGTTCAGTTTAGATGAAGTCTAAGTTTAGAAATTAGGAGGTCCAAAAAAATTGGGAATTGACTTGCATTGTAGTAATGTATTTTAATTGGAGGACAATTAAGCATATTAAGATTTTCTATTTTATTCTATGCACAATAAAATTGAAAAAATTATTATTTACCCATCATACGTAACAAACTAATTAGTCGTGAAAGACCTCTAGCCGTTAAAACAATTGTTGGTCAACAAATTCATTTTGTTGGATGACATATTCATAAAGTTGGTTGACTTATTCGCCGGCTTATTACACAAAACTAGTTAATACATCAACAATTTTTCAAAATGAATATATATTTATAACCACAAGCACAATTGGTAGCACTACGTCTTGTGTTATTTAAAGCCTAAAATGTAAATTATGAGAAATCAATAACATCACTAACAACATATCAAATCAATAACATCTTGACAATGTAGGTGGTGCATTATAACAAGATATTGTGGTCATTAACTATTGGCTCAAAATAATTTTCTCTCGTCCTTCTTGATCCATAGCTAACATTTCTTCCACTATTTAAATTTGTTCACTCTTTTTTCGCGAGCAAATAATTTTTTATATGAACTATTTATTTTTCGTGACAATGCGAAAAACAATGTTTTTATGTTTTAGAAAGTACACGTGCAGTCCAACATTTTTTCTATTGTTGTCAATATGAGATTTCATGTCTATAATAATGCTTTACCGACACAAATATTAGGCGTAGTTGGTTAACACATACTGCATGAGTGGGAAGATGTTTCGATTTCGATCCCAACTCAACACACCCTTGAAGAGAGGTGAAATTCTTAACCTGTGAACAATTATCGAATGAAAACATGTAGCCGCCGCCTACTTCTAGGGTTCCAAGGGGTAGATCTGATCTACTCTTCTCCTTCTTCCATTTGTTTTGCTTGATAACAATGGAGATTGAAAAATTATTGAAGGGATTGAAGGGTTTAAGAAGTGTTATGTTTTTGTTTCTTCTTCTCCTCTCTGAAAAGAGCGCGTGCACATAGGG
>JAYMTK010000169.1:0-28626 GCA_036897405.1 Pelargonium myrrhifolium | reverse complement strand
TTCGCTCCCACAAATTCACTTGGGTGGGTATAAGTGATTTTAAATGAGGTGTCATCACCTCGTTGACTTTGTTAAGTTGTAACTGATATAACTTTATATTAGTTAATTGATATACATTTTACCCTTATATATAAATACCTTTATTTATATTTTTCATCATATAAAATAAAGATAGAAATAAACAATTTTAAAATATAATACTACATTTTCGCTTAAAATTATATTTAATATAATATGTATTAGTTGAAAATTAATAAACAACTTGGTTCACAAATATATCGAGTCACAAATAGCTTGGTTCAAACTCGATTATAACATGATCGAGTCAATATATTATATATTTAACAAGTTTCACTCGACCGGTCATTAAAGGCTCGGTTTATTTAAACTTTAGACATGTTGTACTAAAATAATTAACCCTTTCTCTAATTAATAAATAACTTGGTTCACAAGTCTTTCAAGTCACAAATAGCTTGGTACAAGCTCGATTATAATAAGTTTGAGTCGATCTTTTTTTTTTAAGTTTCACTTGAGCGGCTAGTTAAATTAAACTTTAGACAAGTAATACGGAAATAATTATCCCTTTCTCTAATTAATAAACAACTTGGTTCACAGGTCTATTTAGTCACAGATAGTACAGTTCAAGCTCAATGATACCGTATTCGAGTCAAATATATAATAAGTTTCCACTCGAGCGGCTCGGCTCGTTTAAACTTTAGACAAGTGCTACCAAAATAATTAACCCTTTCTCTAATTTGAAGCGGAGGGCGAGGCACACAGGCACACCACCCCGAAATCAACGGACACGATCCATTCTAACCACATCTCCACCGTTGGTTGTTTTCCGCATAAACCCTACAAAACCCTAGTCTTACACTCTTAAATATCTTCTTCTTCTTCTTCTTCTACCTTTTGTCTGCTGAGTCCGTCTGTGAGAGAAACCCTAACAGAGAGCTATCGACTTGGCCGCTACCGTCCGCCTCGGTCAGTCGCTCCTTACTCGTCTCTTTCATTTTTCTATATCTTACGATCGCGCTTTCTCTTTCACTTCAAGGTTCAAGCTTTGTGTCCTGTTTTGCCATGCTTGTATATGTGTAAATTAGTATATAGTCTTACAGTGGAAACCGGTCTCTGAAACCTAGAACTAGGTTTCGTGGTAGCTTCAAAGTTTGAACTCTCAGTTTCCCGACGAGTTTTACGTTTATAAGCTCTGTAGTACGTGTGTTTGTGTATGTATATGGCCTGCTTAGGTTTTGAGTATAAACTAGTGGTTTTTTTGGCTGGTGATTGTGACTTGTTTCTGTTATGCTCAGAGGTTTTGTTGTTGAGGATTAATGGGGTTTTTTTTCATCTATTGCAGGTGTAATTGACAAGTTGAAGAATGCTTGTTCTGTTCGAGACGCCGGCGGGCTTTGCCCTTTTTAAAGTGTTGGATGAAGGGAAGCTCTCCAAAGTTGAGGTATTCTTCGTCTTTTAATTTTAATTTGATATTCTTTGTATGTTTGGTTACTGGGAAAATATATAGGGACATACACACTGTTGTTTTATTTTTTTGTTGCTAAAAGTTGGCAATTTTTCATTGTATTGAATCATCTTTTTATTATGTTCGTTAAAATACCTCTGATAACAAAATTGATAATTTTCATATCAGAAAAAAGTGTCTTGTTCTTTTCAATAATTAAGGCTGTTGTTCCGAGTAATCTGTTGGGGGCTTGGTGATTTAAAATTTGTTTGATGTGTTAAGTTTGTCTCATGAGGAAATTTGCATTGTTTTGATGCAGGATCTGGCAAAAGAATTTGCCAATCCAGATTCAGCTAGACAGGTATTTCTTTCTCAATCTCTACTACATTTTAGTTTTGTTATCTGATTAGTTAAGTACAACATACTTAGGTTTTTTTTATCAGCTAGAACATAATTAAGTTATATTTTCTCCCTAACTTGTATTGACCACATTGCTGATGATGTATGGAATGCTGAAAGCTTACTGTTTGGTCTGTTAATTAGCAGTAGTATTGACATTTGTCTGAGCCAACTTTTGGATTTGTTGAATTATGGATCTAACATTTTTATCCACCATTATTAGATTGTCAAGCTGAAAGGTTTTAACAAGTTCGATAATACGTCCGATGCCTTGCAAGCAACGACCCTGTTGATTGATAGCAAACCCAGCAAAGGACTGCGTAAATTTTTGCGCGCTCACTGTGATGGCGAGACATTGGCTGTGTACGACTCAAAACTCGGGAATGCAATCAAGGACAAACTGGTAAGCTAATGCTCTAATGCACCTAAGCTATTACATTATAGGCTATATATATGCTATTGGCCATCTCTTTCATCCCATGTAATTTTAAATTTTATGTTCTTACAGAAAATTGAGTGTGTTCACAACAATAATGTTATGGAGTTGATGAGGGGTATAAGAAGTCAATTGACAGAACTCATATCTGGTCTGGGTGTTCAAGATTTGGCTCCAATGAGCTTGGGTTTGTCCCATAGTCTTTCAAGATATAAGCTGAAGTTCAGCGCTGATAAGGTTTGCTATCTTCGTGGTTGTCATTTCCCTTTTTCACATTTTCTTCACTTTTAGATGGCTTTGCTTTGACATGTATGAAATTTTTAACATTTGACTTTGTGTCAACTCTTGTATCTTATTGCCTTGGAAGTTGATCTGTTATGTTTGATACCGACTCATATGAGATGTCTTGGCTGAGAAGCCAGAATTCAATTGTATTATGATCATAAATTGCGGTGAACATGGTTGGGCCATTTTTCTAGTTAGGGTTGAAAAAAGAATGAGTCACTGTTTTATGTTGACAGAGGACACCTAGTTAATGTAGAATTGGGTGTAGTGTGCTGAAAGTTACTCTGACATTGATTCTAGCATCTTCGGTTTGAAAGGGATATTTATTTATTTATCCTATCTGTTTTTAGGTTGATACAATGATCATTCAGGCCATTGGGTTGTTGGATGATCTGGATAAAGAGCTCAATACATATGCAATGAGAGTTCGAGAATGGTATGGCTGGCATTTTCCTGAGCTTGCAAAGATTGTTCAGGACAATATCCAGTATGCAAAGGCTGTAAAGCTAATGGGTTACCGTGTAAATGCTGCTAAGCTTGATTTCTCCGAGGTATCATTCTGATATGTTCTTTAGCTTCATACCTACTATGGAAAAATGATTTATATTTTTTAATGTTATTGTTGGTCATTACTTCCTCTTTATTTTTATAGATACTGGAAGAAGAGGTTGAGGCTGATTTGAAAGAAGCAGCTGTGATATCCATGGGTACTGAAGTCAGTGAACTCGATTTGGAAAATATCCGAGATCTCTGTGACCAGGTTCTCTCTCTTTCTGAGTACAGAGCTCAACTCTACGACTATCTAAAAAGCAGGATGAATACAATTGCACCAAATTTGACTGCTCTTGTGGGAGAGCTTGTTGGGGCTCGCCTGATTGCCCATGGAGGCAGCTTGATTAATCTGGCAAAACAGCCTGGAAGCACCGTACAGATTCTTGGTGCAGAAAAGGCCCTCTTCAGAGCTCTGAAGACAAAACATGCAACCCCCAAGTATGGTCTTATCTACCATGCATCTTTGATTGGGCAGGCTGCACCCAAGCACAAGGGGAAAATTTCTCGATCACTTGCTGCTAAAACAGCATTGGCAATCCGATGTGATGCCCTTGGAGATGGTCAAGATAACACAATGGGGCTGGAGAATCGGGCAAAGGTACTCTACTTGTTTGTGCTGTTCTTGTGCCTGTTTCTTGGTTTGATTTCCTTCCCTACTTAACACTAGTTAAGTATTTGTAGCTTGAAGCACGCTTGAGGAACCTTGAAGGGAGAGAGTTGGGTCGATCTGCCGGTTCTGCTAAAGGCAAACCTAAGATTGAAGTTTATGATAAGGACAGAAAGAACGGGCCTGGGGCATTGATAACTCCTGCCAAGGTCTGCATAATTTTTATTCCCAGTCGTTCTATGTTCAGTAAATTTTCCCTTTGTTGCTGTTAGTTATTTGAGTTTTGTGTGTGTGTAGACCTACAATCCATCAGCCGACTCTATTCTGGGGCAAACAGTAGAGGAAGAGAATGATACTGTCCCAAAGAAGTCCGAGAAGAAAAAGAAGAGGAAAACTGAAGAGGAGGCAGGTTTGCCAACTGACGGAAATGGGGCCACACAGCCAGAAACCGAAGAAGTGGCGAAAAAAGAGAAGAAGAAAAAGAAGAAACAAAGAGACGAGGAATCGGAGGTGGCGGCTGATGAAGCTAAGAGCAGCGAAGGGAAGAAGAAGAAGAAGAGGAAGCATGTAGAAGAGGAAGAGGAAGCAGCAGACTTGTCGAGCAAAAAGGAGAAAAAGAAAAAGAAGAAAAGTGTGGACTGAGAAATTTACTTCAAGGGAAGTTGTGGTGTGTGATTAGCGCATACCATCAAGTTTTGGATAATCTCTATGCTTAGTATATGTAAAATTTGTTCTGGATTGTTGATTTTACTTTTTTGAACTTTTTTAGTGTATTTTCTTTGGATTATGTTGGTTTGAGGGAAACAGTTATTTATTTCAGTTAAATCTCAGTAGCTCTTAACTTATAATTTGTATAACTATCTTGAAGTTGCATCTTTTGTTTTTCTGAAAGTCGTTTGGGATGATGAATCAACATGAATATGCCAAATGTCAAGAAATATTACTCTGTATGCAAAATAGTAACGGCTATTTAAGATATATATATATATATATATTGGGTTTAGCCCTAATTAGAGTTGTGATTTGTTTTAGCTTAGATAATAATATTATCTTTGAATTTAGGGGTAATCACATAAAGCACCCATAAACAATTTAAGCATTCATGAGGTATGAAAAGATGTTTTCGGGGGTTGAATTTTCCAATAAAAGACCAAAATATCCCAACCTTATTTTTAAATACCAAATTAGTAATCTAATATATATATATATATATATATAATTCCTGAGGACCTCCTTAACTGAGTGACTCAATTTCTTCAATTGATTCCCTAATTGAATGACACGTGTAACTCAATTTCACAAATAAATATTTATTTAAAATATAAAATAAGTGTGACCCATTATTATTAAACAAAAATAATTTATTTTATTTATTTTTTATTTTAATTTTTTTCCTATTTGTATTAAGTTTAAGATGTTTTACATATTTTAACTCATGTTTTATATCACGCATCAGCTAAATATCATCAAGAGACTTTACTCCATTATAAATATGGAGTTGGATTGTGTAGTATATCCATCATGAACTTGCCTTGTTTATTCGGACATTCTATAGAAATTTTGTGTTGCATCGGTCTATAGGCTCATTTATGTTTTTCTTCATAAAGAGTAATTATGAGTCTCACTTAAACTCTTGCGCAATTCAGACCGGCCCGAGCAAAGCCGGGATAAAAGACTAGTAATATTAAATTTAAAATAAATAAAAAACAAATAGAAAAATAAATCTATCTCAATCTCTCCAATCTCAACTTCTCAAACCCTCACTTAAATCACAAAATCTCTCACATCTCCCCCATGAAAGTCATTGTCGGAGACTACCACCGCCCAACATCCGAAGACAAGCTTCCAAGCTTTCGATCTCTGGTGACCATTCTCGTCTCTTTTTCGTCCAGATCGCGCCGTGGGTGGCCTCGTTGTGGGCTCGCCGGCTCGAGGTTGGCCGCCGCCGCCACTTATTTCTCCGACGAGGCACCAGATCTACTTCGACCGCTAAAATCTTGTGTTGGTGGTTCTAAGGTTTAGTTTTATTTTTTTGGTTATAAACTGATTTTGTTTGGGTTTAAATTTTGGTTAGTTTGTTTTGTTTTGGAATTGGTAACATTATAGGGATCAAATGTATTACATTTTGTTATTAATTTTTTTTTTGTCATTTGTCATGAATTAGATGGACTGATTGTTGATGAATGATTAGTTGTTTTAATTTGTTGGATGATGAAATTAGGGATTTTTTTTCCCGGAAGGACTATGAATTTTCCGGCGAAACTGTGAACTTTCCGATGAAGCTATGGACTTTTCGAGTTTTTCGGCAACGTATGAATTTTCCGACGATGTGAAGAATATGGATGATGACGATGGTGTAGACGATAAAAGAGAATGATTGTTTGAAAATTTCACGAAAAAATTGGTCATGTGTTGGGCTCATGACGTGAATAGTGACATTTTCCGTTAAGTTTAACTGGCAAAAGCATCTTTGGATAGATCAGTGGTGCTTAAAGGTAATAGACCAAACTTTAAGTGTGCAATTTGTGGAAATGCATAGTTCATGAGTGTTTTGTGTAATTACCCCTTGAATTTAATTCACTCGTTCACCTACAATAGTAGGTTACTATATATTTGAATTTAACCTACTTGATCAAGTACAACTTGTCATTATATGTCATATCATCAAGACACATAAGAAATGAGTTCCTTGTGGGCCTACCATGTTCCCGCGCATGACATTGTATTTAATTTATTATTCAATCAGGTGAAATTAAAACGATGCTGATTTTTGTTTTATGGTAGAAAAATAAATGAAACGCGATATTTCATTGTTGGAAGCTAGAAGTTGACGTGGAAGGCTCATGTGCACCACCTTGTTGGCGTGTACAAACACAAAGATGTGACATATTGTGACATGTGTTGTACTCAGTCAAATTTTTATTACTTATGGACAATATGAGTAATTGCACAAAACTTAAGATGATTTATTTACCACGGCCAAAAGTGCGTACAAAAAGAGTGTTACAGGAGTTAATGATATTAGGGTTTTATGAAAGGAAGGACGCCGCCGCCAGGAGAGAAGAGCACGAGCAAGAGAGAAGGCACGACATCTTCGAGAGGGGTTAAGGGCGAAAAAGAGTTTTGAGTGAAGGACACCGTTGGTGGGGGTTTGTTAGGGTAGAGGTCGAGAAACATAAAGGAGGCAGAGATTATAGGTGATTTGGGTGGTCAGACGACAACGAGTTTAACATGGGAGTGTTGCCGATAATGGAGTTTTCGTCGGTGATGGTGTAACAGGTTGTCGCGGGGTTCGGTCTGATGCGACTAGAGGATGAAGAGGACAGTGGTCTAGACATGAGATTGGCGCTAATAGTGTTGCCAGAAAAAAAAACGTGCAGGCTAGAAAATTGTGGGTACTTCAGAAGATGAAAAAACGAAAGAGGTCCCTCAACAAGCAATGCGGGACGATAAGGACAAGGTCATGACCTGAGGCTCGGTCTGAGGTGGGTTTGGGTTGACATCCCTTATCCGTTTGCCTATTGCGTAAGGGATATGAAAACCCGTCATGGTCTAAATTTAAAGATGGCGTGGGTCGGAAAATATCGGTATGTTTGTGTGCTATAGTAGACCAATTATGCCTTGTTGGGAGGACAAATTAGTTGTTGTGCTTAGGCCATTGTGTGCCCGAAATTTAAAATTTGTGGCTTCAGTATGATAACCTGAAGAGTCGGCCGTAAAGCAAGCTTGAGATATAGGGTAGACTAGAGTTTATGGTGTACCTTATAATCCGTTGTATGACTATCTATGAAATGTACATTTCCTTTTTTAAAAAAAAGGTTTATTTACCTATAACACTATTCAAAATCTGGCCTAAATATTATACTAGCCTTTTATCTTATTTTATTTTATTATAAAACTTACTCAATACCAAAAAAGAAGAAGATTATTACTATTGTAGCATTTTATTCCAACTTTGCTTGTGAATATGTATTTCGCGTTATTTTATATTTAGAAGGTAAATTTTCATTTATATTTTATTATTTAAAATCGTTCCATATCGGTTTTTAGTTTGTTTCGATTATTAGTTCTAGTAAATTTAATATAGTATGACTTACTTCGATTACTGAGTCGACAAACCCTTGGTAAACTAATTTCAGACCATCGAAAGTTGATATAATATAAATATTCAATCATTCAAGTTTTTCGTTTTTTATTATCAATTAAATTACACGTTATAAATATTTCGCATTTCAATTTAAAATTATACTCCAATAAAATTCGAGTACACAAAATCTTAAAAAATAAATGCATGTTTTTACCATCGAGTCGAACCCCTAAGTGACCGACACCGGCCACAACTCTCTCTTTTGTAGTACCTTAAAAGTTAAAACTCAATTTATTAAAATTATTTCAATTATTTTAATATGAGATTTGATTATAATTACCAAAATAGAAAAAAAATAGTCAGTGTAAAGTAGGAAAATTCAAAGTTTCCGGTAATGTGAAATAGAAGACAGAATATAATTCTCTTTGGGTTCTTCTCTGTACAAAACCTTGCAAAAACCCTCACCCACATCACATCTCAAACGCAGAGTAATGGAGGATAGTAGCAAAGCAGCAGCGAACAATGTGGCTCGAGCCATAGCCACAGCCCTCGACTGGAGCACTGCCCCGGACGCTCGTAAAGCTGCTGTCTCTTACTTGGAATCTGTACTCTCTCCTCTCTCTCTCTCTCTCTCTCATAATTTCTTGTTTTGTTATGTTTCATCGCATACTGAAAATGGTACTTGGCCGAAATATTGTGGGTAGGTTTTGGGTTTTAGGCTTGTTAGTGCCTTTGTTCGCGAGTAATTGTTAGTTTGATTAGGTTCAGAGGATGGGGCACTGATGATCGGGCTCTAGGATGAGAAGATCATTCGGAGTGTGCTGTTTTAGGGTTTATAGTTGTAGACAAGTAGTATGCAGAAAAGTTGACAACTTCAAACTTTTTTGGTAAAGTAGGGATTGTGAGTTTTTCTTTTTTCTTGTCCAAAAACATGATTTTTGATGCTTGTAAGTGTTGAACCGTCCACTTTGTTTTTTTTTTTTTGTTTTGTTTTGTTTTTGTTGTTGATCATTTTGTGTTTCTGGAGAAGTGTATCATTGATTTGCCTAATAAACTTGTGAAGATAGTATTTTATGTTTGTTATATCAGATCTGCTGCATTTCTAGGTTTTAGAAGTGGTAATTTTCTGCTGGCTTTGTGCTTATGAACTGATCAGATATTAGGATGCAGAAATTTAGAAATTGACAAGTTATTGAACATATTTTATGCATATTTAGTGTAGTGATAATCGGAATAAATTACTATAATGTTTTGAATAGCTCTTTGA
Source organism: Pelargonium myrrhifolium (assembly GCA_036897405.1). Taxonomy (NCBI): domain Eukaryota; kingdom Viridiplantae; phylum Streptophyta; class Magnoliopsida; order Geraniales; family Geraniaceae; genus Pelargonium; species Pelargonium myrrhifolium. The sequence continues at coordinate 19,531 of JAYMTK010000169.1, read as the reverse complement.
ATGCTGAGTAGTGTCAATTTTTCAAAAAATGATTACTTTTCTTTTTGTATGCATTATAAAATGGTTCTAGAGAACTTTACAAAGTTTCATTTTGAAAGCTGATTTATAGGACAAGAAGAAGATGTTGTTATGTTACCCCTAATTCCAGCATTCCAGCTATTCCGTAATTAGCCTTTCCTTTTTTTCTTTTGATGGCTGTTTGTTTTGCTACTTGTAACCTACGTTGTATGCCTATGTTTGTTTCAAACTCAAGGGTAACTTTGAATAGACAGGGAAGGGAGGGGGTTAGTTTTTCCAAATTTACAGGACAATCGAGCTTGAGGACAGCTGACCATTTTTGTTATTTTTTTCATAATATATCCACAAAATCGCAATTCTCCCATGCTAAACTTGAAAGGGAAAGTGATCTTTCCATATAATTTTCCTATGCAACCAAATAAGAAAGTCAACTTTCTAGAAAGTTCGGAACATTCCTTGGAAAGTACTGCGAGTAAACGAACATTCCCATCAATTATTTATTTGTCCAAAGGTGATGGATTTGCTTCTGAGATCAATTTTTGTATTCCCCCTTTCCTCGTACTAATTCCTTATGTTTAATAGAAGTTATAGTCTTTATGGATTTAAGATTATTTTATACTTTTGTTTGCTTGTTTGATATAACTGTCATGGAGAGCATTTTGCATCACTTTTTTATTAAACTTTTTGATACTTAATGTTCATTCTATCTTTGCAGGTGAAAACAGGAGATATACGAGTTTTGGCAAATACATCTTTCCTTCTAGTAAAAAAAGATTGGTCTTCTGAAATTCGGTTGCATGCATTTAAAATGCTGCAGGTTCATGATTATATGCCATTGCTCTTTTATTTATTTATTTATCTAGTTTTTATTTATTTATTTATAAATGTAATGTCGAAAACACAATTTTTTTTATTCAATAACAAATTCTGAATTTTTGTTGGACCTGTTAAGTGTTAAGTACGGGAATTGAATCTTAATTTTAGTAATATTGCCGTATGAGACCAAACTGATCGAGTTATAAATTATAATGCCTTCGAAAAGACACTTACAAAATGTATAGCATACATCGATAAAGCTATACTTGTTGGAAGATTGATACTTCTATTCATGGGGGTGCAGTTAAACAGTTGAATAGTTTATGGTTGCTCTTGTGGGCCAAAACAATTTACACATGTTTATTGCTTTTAAACTGGTGCTATTTGCAAATTTTCAATAAAACGAAAGGTTCCTTGGCGTAATAAAGCTTTTAATGGAAGTGTGGAACTGTATGCCGGTGCAACTTGTGATATTTCAAATTTCAATATTGCTTAATTTGTTTAGTTTTATACCAAACTAAATGGTCTTCTGCTAAGACCTATTGTTATGAATTATATCTAATGAATGCTTGTAGTCTGACTATAGTAATTGAGTATATATTTTTTTCTGCAGCATTTGGTCCGCTTGAGATGGGAAGAATTAAATCCTACCGAGCGCAGGAGCTTTGCTACTGTAGCTTTTGATTTGATGTCTGAGATGTCAAATCCATGTGAAGTATGGGCCTTGAAAAGTCAGACATCTGCCCTTGTTGCTGAGGTTCTGGCTATATCGCTCATTAAATTGCTTATACCTTTTTGTTAATTTTATTACTTTACTCAGTTTTTGCTCCATTGCTCTGCTTCAGATAGTTAGAAGAGAAGGCCTAAATCTCTGGCAAGAGCTGTTCCCATCTTTGATTTCCCTATCCGACAAGGGCCCTATTGAAGTAATCATCCTAACTAGTTCCTTTTTTTCTCTACTTTGGCGTGGCATCACAGTATTGTTTGATTCATTCTATATGACAGCATACATGATTTATTTACATTGCTTTGATTTTTTAATAGGCTGAGTTGGTCTCGATGATGCTGAGATGGCTTCCCGAGGATATTACGGTTCACAATGAAGATTTGGAAGGTTTATGAAAAATACCTTGTGTGCTCTTTACATTGTGTGTATATTGAGAAAAAAAACGCTCTTAACTTCAGAAACTTCCAATGAGTATAAGGATATCTTTTCATAAAAGCTTAAAAACTTTTATCGAGTATCAAAATTTGAATGCTTCCTAGTTTATCTAGAAGCTACCTTGATTCTTCTCTCTCAGTAGTTTATCTAGAAGATACCTTCATTCTTATTCTCTTTCTCTTTCCCACACACACTACAAATAAAATAAAACTACCATATTTTTCTCTCATTTTGTAAGTGTCTTTTCAAAGGCATTATAATTTATAACTCAATCAGTTTGGTCTCATAGACAACGAGAAGTATATGTTTTCCTTGTGAGGTGTGGTGATAAAAAACATAGTGGTCTCATACGGCAATATAATTTTATTAGACCAAACTTTTTGAGGTATGGTGATAAAAAAACAGAGTGGTCTCCATCATAGGTTTTATTGATTAATTTAATTTGTTTTGCTTTCTTGGTTCATCAGACATGCTAAACAGGCAGAGTATGATTTTATTAGTTTTTTTTTTTTTATATTTTAATTTTAAATAGGGTATAAGGAAGTTATCTATCTGGAAACAAGTTTTACATCCCAAAAGAAATTATAAATCAGTCCGCCAAAATCATTTAAAAAAATAATATCTGACAAGATTGTTGAGTGATGATAAGAAGTTATTGTTTGTGTCTCAGGAGTCTTTTTAAGCATGATCCATGCACATTCTAACTCCCAACCTTTTGACTTAAGTTTAACTATTGGGTTAATGACAAATTGGTAAAGACATTTTCCATTAGGGATAGAGACTTGACATTTGAAGAGAGAAAATTAGGCAAGAGACTGGAGAGAACTTTTGTCAACACTAGCTGCCACAAGCCTTGCCTCTGTGATAAACTCATCTCCAGTAAAATCCAATGATTCCTAGTTCGAATAACTGAAATAGCTACAAGGGTAAATTTGATTTGACTCAATGGAGTAGATTAATTGATTGGGTGTTTGAATATAGAAGATAAAGAAGGCATTGCAAATAAATTAAGCATTAAGTTTTGATAAAATCAGAGAATGGCTGTTCCTTTTGGTGGACGGGTGATTCGAGAATGGCTGGAAGTAATTCTTCTGTCCTTACTGTAAGAAATGGAGAGAATTTGGGTTTAGAAGAGAAAGAAAGGCTGAACAGTCATTATAAGGAAGAGGAGATGTTGAGGTTATGGAAAATGAAGAAGGACAAATGCCAACTGTTGGACTCAAAACTAGTCAACTCCACTTCGGTGTCCATGGAACCACACTCAACAAACACATTTTTATATTTGCACGCAGTTATGAAGCTTACAATACTCTGGTTTTGTTTCTCTGCTCACTCTTGTTTTAATTGTACTACTCAGGTGATCGACGTAGGTTATTGTTGCGTGGGCTTACTCAATCGTTGCCTGAAATTCTGCCCTTGTTATACACTGTATGCTCTGGTCCCTACCTTTTTCTAAACTACATTTCTTCTTCTAGCTTCACTCTGATGCCTTACTTTTGGACGCAGTTACTAGAAAGGCACTTTGGAGCTGCATTGAGTGAAGCAGGAAGGCAAAATGTGGACATTGCAAAGCAGCATGCAGCAACAGTGACAGCTACGCTGAATGCTATTAATGCATATGCTGAATGGGCCCCATTGCCAGATATTGCTAAATATGGCATAATTCATGGGGATGATGTGTGTGTATATATATATATATTTGATTAGCATGATTTTATTTCGCATTTCTTTTGTGGTATCATATTCAAAACCACCACTATTGTTGTTTTCTCACCTTTTTGAAACAGATGTGGATTCTTACTTTCTTCTCCTGATTTCCGCCTTCATGCTTGTGAATTTTTCAAACTCGTCTCCCCAAGGTATGCATCATTCTCTATTTACTCTTGGGTGTAGTAAAAAGATAACGATCGTAAAGTGCCCAACACAGTGCTGTATGACATGACTTACAATGCATGTCAGTCCCTTCACCTTATAGCTTTAGCGTTTGGGATGGGTAGTACCAAAGCATGTTTGGTTCTAGGGGTTGGTCGTTTGTGTTCTCTGTTCAATTTCTCTCCTCGTGCAAAGCCTAATGCATTTTCTAGGCTTCATGTGAGGTGGAGTGTTGAAGTAAAATTGTTCCGTAAGGATTGTTTGTGGTGACATGGCTTCATATTCCTAATGTTCCTTCCACACTCAATAGCTTAAGCTTCAGAGTTGAAATTTTGATACTTTTTTTTGCCACAAAATATTCTCATGATTATGCTGTAATTCTAAATTTGGACTTGCAGGAAGAGACCTGCCGATGCATCTGCATCTGAATTTGATTCTGCAATGAGTAGTATCTTTCAGATCTTGATGAACGTCTCCAGAGAGTTTTTATTGAGATCTGGTTCAAGTGCTTCGGTTATGGAGGAATCTGAATTTGAGTTTGCTGAATTTATATGTGAGAGCATGGTTGCCCTGGGTTCTTCAAATTTGCAATGTATTTCAGGCGATGACACCAAACTTTCTCTTTATTTACAGCAGGTAGTGCATAACAGTCAACGGATCTGACTTTTTTCTAAAAGTTTTTTCAAGGCATTTAGTTTGCAAATATATCGTTTTAAAATGGGCTGTTGGAACAATGATCATACAAGATTGCATAGAATTATTTTGAAGAATGCATAAATTTCCCCTTGGCTTAAATATATCATGAAGATGTCTCATATTTATGAATTATAGCATGCATAAGATCCGTTGCCTGTTTGATGGAGTGGTGACTAAAGTCCCACATTGGAAGAGTATAAAACAAATGAGTTATTTATAAAGGTGCAAGTGAAACCCTACTAATAAGTTTGACCTGATAGTAGTGGACGCATAAGCCATTATGTGTAGCCCAATTTTGAAAATTAACAACTCATAAGCTACCAAAGCAAATTTCTCCTGCTCACTGATCCATGATGTCTCCTTCTCAAGGTTGTAGCCAACACTTGCCATTTATGCCTCTAACTAGAGCTATGGCTGATGGGTACTATTTCAGGTGTTGGTTGATGTGCACACACGTAATGATTGTGTTTGATTTTTGAATATTTGATACTACCGAAAACCATATTAGCTTAATAGGAAAGAAAAATAATTCTCAATGACAATGCAGTAATAGGAAAGACAAACAGTTCTCACTGAAACCTGCTTATGGACACTCTTTAGTAGTCATCTGGATTTGATTTACTCCAAGTATATGCTTGGATCATGTTTTCTTGCTTGTCAATTTACTAGCACGGCATGTGGTCAAATTATCTGACTCAACTCTTGTTTTCTAATAATTTTTCAGATGTTGGGGTTTTTTCAACATTGTAAACTGGCACTTCATTATCAGTCCCTGCTCTTTTGGCTGGTATGTTTTAGTCTTTTAGATTGTACATATTAAAAGCTTTATTGCGATATCTATAAACTTACGCATTTTCTTGCTTTTGTAGGCACTAATGAGAGATTTGATCTCGAAGCCTAAAGTTGTTGCAGGTTCAGCTGCAGATGGTTCAGCTGTTAGTAATCTGGGCTCTGTCTCTGCCCAAGTTGATAGTGAAAAGAAAAAGGTATTAAATTTTGTGACGGATGATGTTTGTAGTGTTATTCTGGATATATCTTTCCAGCGCATGCTTAAGAGAGAAAGGGTTCCTCCTGGAAGTGCAATCTCCTTGGGGACACTGGAGTTATGGAGTGATGATTTTGAGGGCAAGGGTGAATTTGGCCAGTATCGATCTAGGCTGGTATGTTTTACGTGGCTCGCATCTTAAACTGGCTTCTTTCCATATGGTATTGCTTTAATTAAGTAGTATTTGTGGCTTAGGAAATTCAATGCCAGTAATATTATTGGTCTGAATGTTGATATCGATGGATAGAGGGTACCAATCCATTTTATGGGGTTCATTTGTAAGTTCAACTTGGATTCGGATGGATGTCAGTTATCAACTGGAATCCAGTTCATTCTTTTCTATACTGCTAAATAATTTACTATTCACATTAGAAAGTTTCCACTTGACTCCATTATTTTTGCTTTTATTTAAAAAAGAAAAGAAAAAGGAAAACATGCATGTTATCTGAATTATGCTCTTTAAAAAAGGGTTGTTTTGTAGGAAGTACATTGGAAGATAGAAAACACATTTAAACTGAACACATGTTGAGGTTAATACAAGTGCTATTTCATTTAGGTAGGTCAACATGTTCTTCCAGAATGATTTTTTGTATGGTTGAAGTTGTTTCATGTTTCCCAGCCAATGCAACCAATTCTGCCTTAAGAATGCCTTCTGATATCTAACAATTTGTTGATTACTGGAGATACATAAAATTTATAGAATATCTGGAAAGCATTATTGTCATAATCTCCTTTGACTGAACATGTACGCATAAATGTAATGTAGCTTTTTGAAAGAGTATTCTTGTTTTCTTATCACCAGAATTATGTTAGTGAGAAGTATGAAAATAATGAAATATCTGAAATATGCTTTAGCGATAAAACTGAGAGGAACTTCAAATTTGTACTAATAATGAGAAAAATAGGTAATAATAATCTTAAAATTACTAGAATATAGACAATCAAATACCCCTTACAAAGGGCTGTTTTGGGATACCTTAAGATAAACTGGTGGCACCCAACAATAATACAGAGGCATATTTTGTTCCAGTACTTTTTATTTTTATTTATTTAATTTTTTTAATCTCAAACATTCAGAAACTTATTAAAACGGATATTAAAATTTTGGTTTTGGTTACTGTCCTTGGGAAGTGTCAATTTTGGTTGGTCTAACTAATGTCATTTCTTGGAACTGTGACATGGGAAAGAGGAAGATCCCTATGGGAAATATCCTCAATTTTTTTTAACTGTTGAGTACAACAGAAAGCTGTTATATCTTCCTAGAGTAGAGTAGCTTGTGTGCCATTTAATTATAGGATACGTTTGATTATGTTTTAGGATATAGTTTTTTCCCACATAAATTTTTATGCCTAAAGTAATCCCATGCCCCTCTCTCTCTCAATTTTCTTTCTTTCTTGATGCATGATGCAGTTGGAGCTGATAAGGTTTGTTGCTTCTTATAAACCCCTCGTAGCTGGTGCAAAAGTTTGTGAAAAAATTACGGCTGTTATTAAGAGCCTTTTGCTTTCTCCGAGGCCTGTTCAGGTACTGTTACAAACAATTTTTTTGTTCAGTTTCATGGTTGTATCATTCAATCCATAACGTACAATGTTATGGGTATTCCAGAGACATTTCAAACGTTTAATTTGTAGTTATGGATCTTTTACTAATTTATCTATTCTAAATTTTCAGGACTTGGTTGTGATGGAAAGCATGCAATCAGCTCTAGAAAATGTTGCAATTGCAGTATTTGATGGGTCACACGAATATGGCAGCGGTAGTTCTGAAATTCAACATGCATCATGTAGAATTTTTGAAGGTGTCTTACAAACTACTTATTTTAGTAGAGATTTTATGTTTTTAACATTAAGCCTGGTTGAAATACTCAGCATGACTGCAATGCAGGTTTACTTCAGCAGCTTCTTTCTTTGAAATGGACTGAACCAGTCCTCGTGGAAGTACTTGGCCACTATTTGGATGCATTGGGTCCATTTCTGAAGTATTCCCCTGATGCTGTGGGCAGTGTGATCAATAAACTATTTGAGCTTTTAACGTCACTTCCATTTATTGTCAAGGTTCTTTCATTATTTTTCTTCTATTTAATTTTGTTATTTATTGATTTATAGCGAGCGAATGTAGGCTTGGATTTTCAGCCATATGTTAAATGCACAGGATCCTTCAACAAATAGTGCACGACATGCAAGGTTGCAGATCTGTACATCTTTCATTCGAATTGCCAAAACTGCTGACAAAAGCCTTCTACCTCACATGAAGGTCGCTTCTCTTCCTTTACTTTATTCTTGGCGGCATAGTGGTTTGAACTAATTATTTAAATATTAGAAGAATTACAGATCTGCATATGCTTGCTTTTAGACCTGCATAGGCATGTTAAAGTTATAGATTTAGAATTAATCTAGGGTCTCATATTAAAATACTGAAACTTTATGGTTCTACTTGAGATTTTCAGAGGCTATTTGTTTAATACTCCATCCGTCCCAGTCCACTTTCCCTTTCCGGTTGCTAGTTATGCATGAATTACCAAACCTAGCCCTATGATAAGTTAGTTTAGAACACTTTGAGTATGTTGCAATAAGAGCAAATGAGGGTACAAGGGAGAAATTGTAATTTTAACTTACTCTTAATTTTCTTACTAATGGTAAAGAGAACTATCATTTTTGGACGGAGAGAGTATATTGTAATTCCCTTTATACATAAGAAGGTGCAGCCATGTTATTCTATAACGTCTACATTTGAATGTAGCATCTAAGATCATATGTTGAAATAATGCATCCGCTTTTTCATTGATAGGAACATCATTTTACATTTCCCTAAATAAAAGGGTTTTACATCTCTGATAAAACCTCCATCATGTTAGTGAAAAGGTTGCTATAGTTAAAAGTCAACAGTCTTTTACACATTTTGCATGTTGGATGCAAACCTCAATAGGATTTTTTTTCCCAGCGACATGCAAAACAAAGCTGGATTCTTTTGTAACCTTACACTTGCTTCTATTTAAAAATTCATTTTAACTATGAGGAAAATATGTTTTGTCTACTTACTCTAATGTTGCTTTATAGGGTATAGCTGACACCATGGCGTATTTGCAAAGAGAAGGTTGTTTGCTTCGTGGTGAACATAATCTTCTAGGTGAAGCATTTCTTGTCATGGCTTCTTCTGCTGGGTAATCACTTGTTGTGGCTAAATCCTTTGCATATAGAAGCAATGCCACTTGTTTTTCTTATTATTCTACTCCCTCAATTATATGCAGGATTCAGCAGCAGCAAGAAGTATTAACTTGGTTACTTGAACCTCTGAGACAACAATGGGCCCAACTAGAGTGGCAAAACAATTACTTGTCTGAACCTCTGGGATTGGTTCGTTTATGCTCCGATACATCATTTATGTGGTCTCTTTTTCACACTGTGACATTCTTTGAGAAGGCACTTAAGAGGAGTGGAGTCAGAAAGGGCAATTTCAATTCACAAACCAACTTAGCAGAAAGTTCTATTCTGCATCCAATAGCTTCTCATCTGTCATGGATGCTACCTCCTCTTCTAAGAGTATGCATCTTGATCTTCTAAACTGGTCGTGTTAAATTTCCTCATTTATGGGGAGTAATACTCTAAGGACTCGTGTTCTGATTGAAATATGTATCTCTACTAACCCAATGTACTAATAATTTGTTTTGTCTGCAGCTACTCCGTGCAATACATTCTCTTTGGTCTCCACCTGTATTTCAAATGCTACCTGCTGAGATAAAAGCTGCAATGACAATGAGCGACATTGAAAGAACCGGTCTTCTTGGTGAAGGCAATACTAAATTGTCAAAGGGTCCATTAACTTTTGCTGATGGATCTCAAATTGACATGAGTAGTGGCATTGGAGAGCCAAATGAAACTGATATACGTAATTGGCTGAAAGGTATTAGAGACAGTGGGTACGTATCACTACCCTTGGGGGTGTTCCAAGTTTTGTCAGCACAAGTTTTTTAGTTTGAATTGAATATTTGGAGTTGCTATTTTAACATTGCTTGTTCCTCATATAGGCTATAGCTATAATTAACAAACAAAAGTAAATAAACGAGTATAGAATATATATCATACTAAGAAACATAAGACTTATCTCAACAATAAGGAAAGCAGGAAACCAAGGAACTTATAGAACTTTTCTTCTTTCAAATTTTGTGGATAGAAGGATATGTGCTTTGATGGTAAATCAGGTATCATGCAAGTACACAGCTAGCGTACAAAAAAGTGATTTCTTAAGACAAGTACAGAACAAGGTTAAGATTATTGACAAAGTCTGGAATGTATGAAAAATAGATTTGACAGACAGCCTTACCGGCAAAGAGAGACTTAAGGTTCCATACTGACAACTATACCCCCTTCAAAGTTCTATTCCTCTCTCCAAAGGAACCACATTCTACAGTTAGGGGTGATTCTCCAATTATACACTTTCTATATTTTAAATTTTCTTTTTTGTTGTGGGAAGACCCTAGACTAGAAGGCATTCCCAACTGGTCTGACCAAGCTTCTTGGAGGGATGGTTGGTTGAGCCCTAACCTTCGACATTTTCTTTTCTTTCTGAAGTAGCTGTTCACGCATGACAGCCCTAGACTACTATCACAAAACCAGATAATGAGCCCTATGCTATCCAGAAAGTACACCGAAAAGAAAAAATGTTGACTATGGATTTACTTGTTTTGACTGCATTGTTGCTTGTTATCGTTCAGTTAAATGACCATAGATGTTCACTTGAGTAAGATGTAAGCAGAGTCTCAATAATTAAAAATATGTCCTGGAGCATCTTTCTACTTGATTTGTTGTGTTTGCTGTATCTTTTGGCTTCACCTCCTTCATCATATAACAAGCAAGCTTGAAGACTGGTACTTATATTGAATCAAGGGCATTCTTGTTTCTTTGCTAGAAACTTTCAAATGATAACTAAAATGTTTGTTTGGATTATTTACGTAAGTTGTTACTCTAGTGACATATACCTCTTGATTCTGATTGGCAGAGTGCTTTCTGTTGATTCTTCATATGACTGTAGATTATTCATTGTGTTAAGAAAGAATGCAGTCTTATCTTAATTGTGTAATGTATATATATATATATATATATATTTTTTTTTTTTTTTCATACTGAATTTTGTAGCTTCTTTTTCAAGGCTTTCCTAAATAAGGAAATTGATTGCATAAAATAAGTGAAACCTATTACCACCTAAATGGGAATCATTTTATGTTGTGTTTGTCCTAATTCATGTGCTAGCCAGCCACTATATGATCACACAATTCAATTGGTAGGTCATCAGATATACGTCAATCTCAATCATGCTCTACATTACATTATATACGAGGGATTGACTGCGTCAGCTATCTTCTACATTCTCCCCTTTTTATTTTTGTTTGAACAAAAATCACTATGCAGTTCTAATGTTTCCCCCCCTGTAATTCTAGGTATAATGTATTGGGCTTGGCGACAACAATTGGGGATTCGTTTTTCAAATGTTTAGATATTCATTCTGTTGCTCTAGCACTGGTGGAGAATGTACAGTCAATGGAGTTCAGGCATATAAGGCAGCTTATTCATCAAGTTTTGATTTATTTGATTAAATTTTGCCCTTCAGAGATGTGGGAAATGTGGCTGGAAAAACTATTGCAACCATTGTTTCTTCACACTCAGCAAGCTCTTAGTTCCTCCTGGTCAAGTCTTTTACATGAAGGCAGAGCAATAGTTCCAGATAACCTTGGCATACTTGCTGGTTCAGATTTGAAAGTGGAAGTGATGGAGGAGAAGCTACTTCGCAGTTTAACTCGTGAGACGTGTTCACTCCTTTCAATTATAGCTTCACCGGCACTGAATACTGGGCTTCCATCTTTGGAACAATCTGGGCAGATTAGCCGTGTGGATGTGTCATCTCTCAAATATTTGGATGCATTTAGGTCAAACTCTATGGTTGGGTATGTGATCTAAGACTCAATGCGGATAATCTTGGCTGAAATCAGAGTTAGGGCTTAAGCAAATCAGGAAACTTTGGAGATGATTGTCTAAAAATTCAGTTTTTAGATCGATTCCAAAAGAAATTTTAGAAGGGTAGAAGTAAAGGTAATTTTTTTAATAGGATCATACTAGTAAGCCCAGTGAAGAGCTTTGTAGCAACAGTAAGGTTGTTACCTAGTGACATTTAGTTCACAGGTCAGAGTCAGGAAACACCCTCTGCAAAACATGGGCAAGATTGTGTACATACTACATAATGACCCTCCCTAGATCTTACAATTGTAGGAGTCTCGTGCACTAGCTCCTGCCATTTTATCAATTGCAGTAGCCCGGTAGGAATCATTGCTAGAATAAACACAAGGATATCACACTTTTTAGGGTTCAAGAAGCTAGAAGTTAAACATATTATCTGCACTAAACTCCCAATAACAGTAATTCAAGATCCTGGAATTTCTAACATAATATTGACTGAATCAACAAAATTAAATACCCAAGAAACTGTATAAACTGGAGCCACAAATATGTAAATAAAAGCCTTTAGAATGTCGTGGAAGTTACTGTTGTTGAGATGTGAATGTGAACTTTCTCTGAAACTTCATTTATGCGTCAAGGCTTGAACATTTGAGTCAGTATACTTGAGTTTCCTACAGTTTGGTGTGTTCTTCACAAGTATGCATGCTATGCTCAGTGTCTTAGCAGAGATGTTTCTGTGAGTGCTTTTCTATTTGTTCTGTATCCTTGTGTCTTAATGCCCTGAATGATTTTCAGGTTCCTTTTGAACCACAAAGGTCTGGCGCTGCCTGCATTGCAAATATGTTTGGGAGTTTTCTCATGGACCGATGGTGAAGCCGTGATGAAAGCTTCATCTTTCTGTGCTTCTGTGGTTCTTCTAGCTATATTCACAAATAATTCAGAACTTTGTCAATTTGTTTCTAAAGATCTATTTTCTGCAACTATTGAAGCTTTAATGCTAGAGTCAAATGCTTTTGTCAGTGGTGATCTTGTTGGCCTTTGCCGCGAAATATTCATGTATCTCTGTGATAGAGATCCTGCTCCCAGACAGGTAAGTCACCATTCTTCACTCTCAAGTGTTTATAGGTGAGTACCATATTTTTTAAAAGCAGTACTAAAAGATGATGGATGGATTTATTTCCTGCATATTGCCAGGTTATGCTATCTCTACCATGTATTACAAATCAAGATTTAATGGCTTTTGAGGAAGCATTAATGAAAACATCTAGTCCTAAAGAACAAAAGCAGCATATGAAGAGCTTTCTCTTATTAGCTACCGGGAACAAGTTAAAAGCACTCGTGGCTCAGAAAAGCTTGAATGTGATTACAAATGTTTCATGTAAGTCAGCATTGTCATTTAATCTCTCCTCTTCCCCAACATTTTCGAAAGAACAATATGGCTTCTTAACGGTTCTTTGGCTGCTGTTTCATATTCAAGGATCATAACTTTTAATTCATCATACTTTTAAAATTTACGGGTCTGCCTTTTGCATCAAGAATTCTATAGGGTACCTTATAATGCCTGACATATTTTCCAGTAGCTTCGTGCCGTGTGTACCAGTGAAATGCCTATTAAAGTTTTAAAGAAAAAAAATAGTTTTGACCTGTGATCTAAATGTATCTTGTGACTATCCTATATTCTAGCTTGAAGATACGATTAATATTTTGCTATTTTTTGAGATTCTGTTGAATAGTAACATGGTGAATCGTTAACATTAAGAGTCGTGTGTGCTCAACTGTTTTCAGTAAGGCCTCGAGGTTCAGTAAATCCTCCAGAAACCAGGGTTGACGAGGGAGATTCTATAGGATTGGCGGCCATTTTGTGAAGGATGCTTATGATTGTGGAAGATCTGTACAGAAATGAACTTCAAATTGGGAAGAATAGACATCTTTTTGATTGTATACAAAGGTAAAAGGAACCATAATTTTCAAAGGATATTATTTTTTGTGGGAAGCACACCTTTCAGTGCTTGTAATAGGTTCAACTCAGTGTTGTAAATGGAAAGGCTTTTCCATAATTGTTTTATGTTGATGTTGTCATAGAAATGGTGTTTGTTACATGAACAGTCTTAAAGTTTTTCAATATTTAGTTTGACTTCTTTTTAGCTTGGTTTCTAGAATTCATTTCTTAGATCAATACTATTTATCATACTATGAGCATCTCCGATGCTTAACATTTTTTTGGGTGTTAAAAGAGGAGAGAGTGTGCCAACTCATCAGTGTGGCATTTAGTACCTTTTAGCAACTTTCAATCAAATGCTTAGCATTTACTTAATAAATGCTAATTGGTTAGAGAATATGAGCGAAATGGAGATTAGCATTGGATGTTAAGCTTAGCATCTTCTTTTCAACACCTTTTCAAAAGGTGATAAACCTCTTAAAGTCTCTCTTACCATCTATCATTGGAGATGCTCTAACTAGAATTAAAGAATCAAATGTTTCTGTTTTAAATGAGATTAAGCCATAGTTAAACATTTATTAATATTAAGATGGTTTTAGGAAATGTTCTAGACCTTCAAATAATGAAAGGTATTGTTTGAGAATCATTATTTTGACAAGGGAAAGTGAGGGTGATAAAGAACAAATTGTTGGTCAAAAAAAAGAAGACTAGATTTGGGAAAAAAAAAGTCAAGGGAAAGAGGGTGGAAAAGTGGACTCTCAAAAGTGTTAAGTTTTCCGAGTTCATGAGATTTTAAAATCCCATGGGGTTTGAGATTTTAGATTCCCGTCCACTTTCCCAAGTGGGGATAGTCACTTGACTTTTCTACCATTCATTTGTCATTTGAAATATCCTTGATACATCAATTATAAATATGTTTTTTTATATATGTTTCTATTTTAAATACATAATCGAATTATTATTTAATTGTTAATTTTCGTGGCCGCATTTACATTAACTTGTTAATGTTATCTTAGATTAACTTGACATGCAACTAATTTAATATAAACAATTTGGTTTCAATAAAGTTTTCTTATGTTCTTTCAGTATTTAAATTGGATGGACAATTAAATAATTGTCCAATATTTTTTAGCTATTTACCCACCTTTTATAATTTTGAACCAAATATAGTATTCACTTTCAACATCACGAGATTATGAATTTTCCCTTCATTTTTTCATGTGTCAAATTCTCTTATCAATTTTCCTAGGAAAATAAACATTCCAAAAAAAATTACTTTCCTATTGCCAAACGATATAGTGTTCTTCGAGTGTAATATCTTATTGGAGTGTAATTACTTTCCTATTGCCAAACGATATAGGTAGCATTTGGATAAAAAACAATTTGTTCATAAGATTTTTTTTTTCATTTTGAATAATACTTTTCTTTATTAGTTTAGGTAAACAACATGAGTAACTTCCCCATTTTAACTCAAAACCGCACCTCACCCGGCTCAATGGGATTCGAATCCACGATCTCCCACAAAAAAGATGTGTGTTTTACCATCGAGTCACCCCCTACGGTACTATACTATTTATTTATTTACTTTCGTTTCTTACTTTTATTGAAAAGTTTCAATACGGAGACAATATAAATTTCGTCTTCCAAAAACAGAGAACTATATTCTGGCGCCCTTATGATCGAGTCTTTTTGTTATGAACCAAAAGAAGTCTAACAATACTTGCCTTACACGTCTAAAATTTGAACCCTACGGTTGTCTTAATTCCATTTTTTAATAGACTTGGGTCTGCTAGAGAGCTTTGAACATAGTCATGTGCAATAATAGAATAGCCCAACGTTAATTAAAATTCAGGGTGGTTTGGATTTCATCTCGAGTGTGAGAGTAAATATTTTTGTCATGGTGATCAAGAGTCACATGTTGAATTGTTATTTGTTGATCAATTTATAACTTTTCAAGTAATATCGCTGCAAAAATTAAAATTTGGATTAATTACAGTTTCATACTCTGTATTATATCCCATTTGCAATTCACTACCATGAACTACCAAATTAACTTTTTACTATTTTGTACTTTCATTCCGTTAACAAATAGGTCTGTCATCCAAGAAAATTAACAGAAAATGCCTTTAAGGCTATCACGTGCACTGCACATGTTTGAATTATTTTGTAAATGGTGAAACTGCCCTTCATATTTCTAACATTTCACCACCATGTACTTCATAGTTTTAACATTTCACTGCCCTGTAACCAACATCCACAAGCTCAATCTTGCAGGAAACTGCAGATTCTTGCCGAAAACACTTAATTCTCGCCGAAAAATTAAAAATTAATAGATTTTACTAAAACCGTTTAACTAAAATCAACTCTAAATAGGTTTGGTGAAAACAGAAAGAGCAAGGAGACTCATATTTGGAGGTGTAAGAGGGCTTGAGATAGGGAAAACGATTCAGATTTGGAGGTGGAGATTTTGGAGTTCACGAGGAATTTCAAGAAGCCGGAGGCGTTTTGACCCGGAGGGCGGTGGTTTTCGGCGAGTGTACAGACAATCGGAGGCATAGAGAAGAAGAGCACAATGAAGGGGTTGAAGAGGGGTATTTTCGTCTTTTACCCACTTAACTGACGACAAATTAACGATAGACCTATTTGCAACAGTTTTGAAAGCACATGATAGTAAAAAGTTAATTTGGTAGTTCAGGATAGTAAGTTGCAAATGAGGTATAATACATAGTATGTAACTGTAATTAACCCTTAGAATTTTGATAACATCACACTCTAATTCGCACTATAATTTTTATTTATTTAACATTACGATGTGTATATATTTATATTTAATAGACACCATATATAGTTTTTATTCAATTAAGAAATTCAAATGATAAATAAACACGCCTCCAAACTCGACAGCTTCTCCGATCTTCATGGACAAGGAAGGTGAGGTAGTCCCTTTTGATGATAAGGGTGTGCCAAAAATCCAACGGTTGGTGGTGAGGGTGCGGTTTCTTCTCCATATTGGAGGAGAGACTCAGACCAGTACCTTCGATTTGTTTTTGACTTACGTTTCCTTGGTTTTGATTTAGTCAATCACTATCTTAATTATCGACTATTGGATGATCGGTTCAAAAGGGGGAGTGTTTCTTTCAATTCATCTATTGTTTCAACTTATCTCTGTTTGTTTTTCGTACCCGGCCACTTGGACGGATGTGCCCTCTTCGTCATATTATCATGTATGGTTGATCTTCTTCTTTTTATAAATTGTGAGGCCCATAATGAATGAAGTCCGGCCCATTTCTAACTCTAAACCCTAAAAAACCCTTCTCTCCCATTACCATCTCAGTAAGCTCACACCCACAGTACACACAATCGCCGTCGAGCCAGACCAGACCAGACTAGACCATCTCAGTAAGCTCGAACCAATCTAATTCTTATTTTCTTCTGCAACTATTCTTCTTCTCCACATTGTGATTAATTTTGGGTATTTTGTATTATTCAAATTGGAAGGTAAATTGAACAACAATGGCCGACAAGGCAGTGACTATCCGCACAAGGAAGTTCATGACCAACCGTCTCCTCTCCCGGAAACAGTTTGTGAGTTTCATTTTCATCGCACCATCTGATATGTGTCTGTGCGTTTGGATTATTGGAAAGGAAAATTATAGTAACTGAGAAAATAAATTTGGTCAGAGTAAGAAAGTTTTGGAAGTCTATATGCTTGTATTAGTTGAAAAGGGATTTTGATTACCATTGATTAGAACTGTTGAGAGCATGATTATTGCCGTTTTGTGTATTTTTTTAATTATCTCTATGATGCTATGTATATACCTTATTCTGATTGGTTTGGGTTTTGCTTTAGGTTATTGATGTTCTGCACCCAGGAAGAGCCAATGTTTCCAAGGTTTGTTTTTTTTGTTATTATGCTGTTGTTGGTGTTTGATTAATCTGTGAAGACCCTGGTGGTTGTTAACAGTTTTTTATTTATTTATATTTTATTTATTGAATGTGGGTGTTTGTTTTGGTTACACTTGTTTTTCAGGCTGAGTTGAAGGAGAAACTGGCAAGGATGTACGAGGTGAAGGACCCAAATGCCATCTTTGTCTTCAAGTTCCGTACCCATTTTGGAGGTGGGAAATCCACTGGTTTTGGGTTGATTTATGATTCTGTTGAGAATGCGAAGAAGTATGAGCCCAAGTACAGGCTTGTCAGGGGAAGTTTATGTGTTACATTTATCTCTTGTCCGAGCCTCATAGGCTGTGCTAATGTTGTGGCATATTTACATATATGATTGATACCACGAAAAAAATGTTGTTTTCAGTTGTGACATACTGCCTCAGCTTTGATTGGCGTACCTTTGATAGCTACTCTAAATAGTTCCTTATCTTCTTTCTATTATTTTTGGACATGGATTGAGATAGTTTAAATCTTATTTGCTTGTGTTGCATTCCTTCTAGTGGAGACTTGTGAGTATGCTAGCTCTGCTTCATGTCTTGGGTTCGTACCCCTTTTGTAGTGGTTATATTTGTACATCATTTGGAGTATAAGCTGTCAATTTCTTACAAGGCAATAAAAAATGCTTGTCGAGTTGCGGATTTGTCAGCATAGTTTCACCACCGGTGACATAGTTTGTGGGTCGCAACTTGCAAGGGTAGGGAACCAGTTATTTTCTAGTCAGTCTAGTTGGTGAAATGACAATTATTTTTAATCATAACATGAACGTCAACTATATTACTGACATGTTATACTTGTAACCAACTGAAATTTGCATCCTGTTCAGAATGGCTTGGATACAAAGGTTGAGAAGTCAAGGAAGCAATTGAAGGAGAGGAAGAACAGAGCTAAGAAGATTCGTGGTGTTAAGAAGGTTTGAACATATGCTATCATCTTTCATTGTATCTGTCTTTGGGCCTCTGAATAACATTGTTCTGTTTTACACAAGAGCGTCCACATTAGATGGCTGACATTTCTTTCACTTTCTATCTTTATTTCTGCAGACGAAAGCTGGTGATGCTGCAAAGGGTGGCAAGAAGAAATGATTTTCTGAAAGGTGCCTCAGCACCTCCTTGCTATGTCTTCAACTACTGTTTTATGGTTTTTTCTTGTGTTTTTCTCGGCTTAGTGAGATCCATTTTCGGTATGATAGTTCAGTTTATTTGAGTTAATGTTAAATCTTTTAGGAAAGACTTGTGGTTAAATGATATATTGACATTTAGAAATCTTCTACTTTATTCTAAACACTAATATATTTCCTCCCGTCCGGTGTGGGTATTAATTGAGTATTGGATTTGCCAGTAGGCTTGATTGGATCCAAGCCTTTGCTCCTGAAAAATGACAATGGATTGATTTTGTCTTTGAGACCATTAGGTTCCGACCATCTCATTCCTCTAATCAGATAATGGGTTTGAATTCGATTGGAACTTGGACATAGTCGGGAAGTGTTGTTGAGAAAAAGATGGATTTGTTATTATGCAACTTAATTGTCTGTTAGGCCTTGATGCATTTCGAGTAGTGCGATTGTACATGTACCTGATTCTTTTTTTGTCACAAGTTTTTTCATAAGTCAGAGTTGGAATGTATTATGGGATTTGGATGAAATTGTGAAATGTGATGGAAATTGGTGTGAAATGTTGCTAAAAAACACCAGATGTGATAGTTTTTAGAGTTTTAGTTGTGTGAGATTGAGAAAGAGAATGTGCTGGAAGGTTGAGGTGTGGAGTGGTAAGATAGTGGCATGAAGTGTATCACATACTCTATTCCACTTTATTTAATGACTTATGTTCAACCTGACTTTGAGTATACTAGAGATTTATGAGGTGTAATCAATAATTAATTCTTTATATTTATACATATTTAAGGTTGCATTTGATGCAGGGATTTGGATTACTACAATAAGTGGATAGAACATGATTATAATTAAGGGTATACGATGCATAGAGGAAAATGCACAAGACAAACAAGCTCTATTTTATACTCCCTCCGTCCCAAAATGAGTGTCTTGTTTCAAATGCATTTTTGTCTCAAAATGAGTGTCCACTTTCTTTTAT
>JAYMTK010000168.1:0-28627 GCA_036897405.1 Pelargonium myrrhifolium | reverse complement strand
ACCCTCTTAGATGCCGGTTTATCATGTTACTACCCTATTAGGTTTTTTTTTCCATCACGTTACTATTCTGTTAGATTTTTCTCCATCACGTTACTATCCTGTTAGATTTTTTTTCCATCATGTTACTACCTTGAGAGAGAGTCAAATTTCGTTAAAATTAACGGACAAAATGGACGGAAACACAATTTGGATATAACATGGTAGTTACATGAAAAAAAAAAAATTTTTTAGAATAGTAACATGATACATTATATAGAATCTAATAGGGTAGTAACCTGTAATTACCCCTTCTATCTAAAATGTTTTAAAACATGAGTCAATGTGAAACAAATTTTAGGACCCCATTTGTAATTACACCATAAATTTGAACTAAACTCATTTAATAGTTTCTATTTATCAATCCTTGTATACTTGATTTTTTGCAAGTTAAAAATAAGGGGCAACAGTGTCCAATAATTGTTTCCCATGTTGATAAATATTAGGCATTTAACAACTATACAACATCGTGAATTTTTGGAATTTCGTATAAGAAAATGGTCAACGTTACCATTATAGTTGTATGAAATAGTTTAAGCAACACTCAATTTTTTTAAATATGTTCAAAATAGTAATCCGATAAACTTCTAATATTTTAAGAAATACATCACTTAAAATCAGCTAAGTTTTTCATTTAATTCCAACGAAATGTTAATTTCGAACTACATTATAAGTTGATGAAAGAAGATGAACCACCTTAACAAGAATAGTTCAATTCAATGAGTTGACTTAATTTATCAGTTCTTACTTTCCATTAGTTTTTACTACTTGAAGTAAGAAACCGAACAAATATAGTGTTTGATAACGTGAAACTAACGATTACTCTTTTTGGTTCAAAATAAGTCTCTTTCATATTTTGAGAATTATTACAGAAAAGTTAGTTATTGTGATATAATTACGTTTAAATACTTATGGGCTCATTCTGGAGAAGAAATGCAAAATAAATATGCCGCTTATTTTGAGATGAATGAAGTAAATAATAAAAGAGGCAAAATTACATTGAGTTGAATGAGTTTAATTTATAAAAGTATACTAATTTACAAAAGATTAAACAATACAAAACCTTAATAAGAGAAGGGTAAAATGTATATCAGTTAACTGATATAAAGTTATACTAGTTGTAACTTAACAAAGCCAATGAGGTGATAACACCTCATTTAAAATCACTTATACCTACCCAAGTGAATTTGTGGGAGCGGAGCGATCCATCCGGATCTATGATTTTAAATGAGGTGTCATCACCTTATTAGTTTAACTGATATAACTTTATATATCAGTCAACTGATATACATTAAACACATAAGAGAATAAATAAAGAGTAAAATGTGTATTAGTTGACTGATATAACTTTATATTAGTTGCAACTTAACCAAGCCAATGAGGACATCTCATTGAATTTCACTTATACCCACCCAAGTGAATTTGTGGGAGCAGAGCGACCAGTTCGGATCCATGATTTTAAATAATATGTCATCACTTTATTAGTGCAACTGAGATAAACTTATATCAGTCAATTGATGCACATATTACTCATAAATAAAAAACGTGGCAATCCATTTTTTTTTCCTTCCTTTTATTCTTCTAAAGAAAATATTACCGATCTACAGAAAACTAGTCTTCAACTGCTGAATTCCTTTTGCCGTTGGTTTATAACAAATCTACCGCCTGTGTCGTATCCACTCCATCCACCGTCCATTTATGCTCTCTTCCTTCCTCCCAAACCAGCCAAACAAAATCAATATCCAACGGCTCTGATTTCATAATTCCGTCTCAAATTTTAGATGACGAGCAAGTACTTGTTCCACACTATCAATATCTCTCCCGTACACTCCAACAACCCCATTGTTACTTCTGCAAAACAACGGGTCGTCGTCACGGACACTGTGCAGCAACGGACCAACAAACGCAAGACGATGGCCTCAGCTGCTACCAAAGAAGATAAGCAAAGTGACTATCTATCTCAACTTTTCGCAATTCATTCATCTGAATTTGTTGAAATTGACGTCAATTTTATCCATTATTGGCTCTTAATTGAGAAGAAATTGATGTTTGGAATTCGAAATTTCCAGGTTCTACCGGGAGAGTAGCTGTGGTTGGTGCTGGTGTTAGGTATGCTTTCGTGCTTGGTCAATGCATCAAGGATCATGAATTTGCTTTCTTCACTGATTTTGCTCAAAATTCTGTTGTTGATGTGCCTAATTTTGTAATGCGGGTGACATTTTGTTGTGATTTTGAAGTGGACTTGCGGCTGCGTATAAGTTGAAGTCTCAGGGTTTGGATGTTACGGTGTTTGAGGCTGAAGGAAGAGCTGGTGGGAAGTTGAGGAGTGTTTCACAGAATGGCCTTATTTGGGACGAAGGAGCAAATACAATGGTATTATTATTCTTTTCTTTGATTGTGAAAATGGAGAAATCAGGAATGTCATTCAGATGATAGTTGTTGAATTACTATGACTCTGTGCTGCTGCTATCACTTTTTACTTTAGTTTGGAAATGATTGTAAATTTGTGATGTGATGGTGCTTTTATGGATTGGGATGCTAAATTTTAGTTGACCTTGTGCAGACTGAGTCTGAAATGGAGGTCAGGAGTTTGCTTGATGATACTGGTTTGCGAGCGAAGCAGCAATTTGTAAGGGTTTCTGAATTATATCAAACTATTTCAAGAGTTGGCGCCTAGGGAAGGAAGAGAGTTAGAGAGAGAGAGAGGGGAATATATGATAGTGTAACAGTTTTGGGTTGCTACATCTTTCAGTAACAAAGTGGAGTGCTGCCAATTTGAAGTTGACAATAGCAAATCTATGTTTCTTAATCTCTGTTTTGGATTAGGTTAATTTCTGATTGAATTGAATTATGTTTTGTCGCAGCCATTATCACAAAGCAAAAGGTATATCGCGAGGGATGGGGTACCTGTAATGGTATGTCTTGCCCATTGCACATGTAGTTCAAGAGTATATGGAATATCTTTCTGTTACTTTATTTGCTCAATGTTTCTTTCATATGCAGCTGTTGTCTGTGTCTCACTTTCACATTAACCTTAGGGTACCTTTTTTTTGTCTTTGTCAGATACCCACAGATCCTGTTGCTCTGATCAAGAGCAATTTTCTTTCTGCAAAATCAAAGGTTTGTATTCCACAACACTTTTTAGGTACACTCCATATTTCAGTAAATCATGGGGGTTTTTATCTAGTGCCGCCGATTTTAAGTGCTTCCAAATATCTAGCTCGTATATGTGATGCTTCCGTTACAAGCCAAGTCATATGACACTAAGTCTCTTTCCTGTATGCTGTATGTGCTCATTATAACTGATAACATGATCAAAATCCAAAATCCTGAATACTATTTACTTTTGTTTCTATTTTTATAAAGATAAAATTGTTTCTGGGATAGTGCTGGAAACATTGAAATATTACTTCTGTGCATTTTTATTTTCAAAGCATTTAGTCGAAAGAGTAATTGTGCAAAGTGGCCCCTAGTAGAAGTGTTCCTTATTTTCTCTATACTAGTGCTCATGGGAATTGTTTAAGCTTCAAAAACATTTTGCATTTTTCTAATATTTGGGACTAAGCCCCCCCTTATGGAGTGGTTTTCTGTGTTTGCAGTTACAGATCATACTGGAACCATTTCTGTGGAAGAAAAGTTACAATTCAAAAGTATATAATGATAATATGGAGGAAAGGTGATGAACCAATTCTCCTTAGTGGTTACACCTCCTTGCAATTCCATAGTCTTTTTTTTTTCCCTTGTTAATTTATTTACGAAGTGATCTTATTGTATAGTTGTTTTCTGCAGTGTGGGTGGCTTCTTTGAGCGTCATTTTGGAAATGAGGTAATATTTGCATATATTAGTGATGAAACCGTGATTCTTTCCCCCTCCAACCACCACCACCGCCACACATTATTCACAAGTTCTGTTATTTATTTAATGATATGTTTTGTGCATGTAACATATTCAAAAGCTTTGTAGCTGTTAGCGTAATTGTTTGATGTCATTCTTGATGGTTAATGTTTAAGGTTGTTGAGTATCTCATTGACCCTTTTGTTGCGGGTACAAGCGCTGGAGATCCTGAGTCTCTTTCGGTGAGTATTATCTTTATTAACTTATATTTTCTTTATTTTAAAAATGGTTTGTTGTAATCCTATTCTGCTTGTGTCATGCCCTGATTGTATAATTTGCAAGTTAAGGTTAAGTGAGAAAAAGGTCTTAGATATGCTTTTTCAAAGCTACAACTTTTAGTGAATTGGCCTCACGATTTATTATAATTTATGAGTTTTAACATGGAGCTGTTGGTTTCGTTCCTGTTCATTTGTTTATTAATTGTTTAATTTGCCTTGTAATTTTGTCAAACAGATGTGCCATACTTTTCCAGAGTTATGGGATCTAGAGAAAAGGTATAACTATGCAGTTGTTCTCTTACTGATTTTGCATCATGATTTTTGCTGATATTTTTCTATGAGTTTCCAGTTATTATTGTTTAGGCTAATATAGGCGTCAGTTGGCTCAGGCTGGCTAGAATTATACCATTTGCCTATGCTTAAATAATATAAATTATGTTAATGTTATCCCACATCTTTTAATTGTTGTGGATATTGTATTATCTGTCAATACTAGTTGGACCCTCCACCTATAAGCTTAGACATTTAGGTTGGAGGAAATTTAACGTTATATACGAGCATGTGTTGGTTTGGGCCTATGGCTCGATTGTATAACCTCTAAATCTGGTATCCGGTCCACTTGCAGAAGATGTTATTCCACATCGATTAAATGTGTAGATTGTGATTTCTTTAAATACTAATTGAATCCTCCACCTTTAAGCTTAGGCTTTTGGGTTGAAGGAATTTTAACAAAGTATTTTTTTTAAAAAATGGCATTGTTTTAATGATGCCAGATTGGATTAATCCAGGTATAACCTTTCATTTGACCTAGGAGTAATTGTCTCTTGGACTCCCACGTGATTTGCAATGTTAAACTGAAGCTGGGTGTCAAGTTTGAGTCTATTCTATTTGGCTTCATTCCATATTGACTGTTTGTGCTGTACATGTTTCTTCTACTTGCTATAAACCACAAAAGTGTTTTGACAAGAAGTTATCTCATCCATAGTCTTCAAAATGGTGCCTCCTTTTGTTTAGGAAATATATGAATGCTTTAAAATTAATGATGAAAGATGTTTTCTGGCCAATCTATGTTAAATAGCTTCATGTCCCTCACTGACTGCTCAAACCCATTTATCTTAAAACACACTTTTAGAAAAGAAGTTGACTTACCATTACAATAAGTTTCATCATTTATTGTAAAACTAACAGTGAGTTGGTTGTTGTAGTCCTCCCTGTAACCTTGCAGTTATTAATCTGCCTGGTTGTTGCCCATTGGCTAGTGTACTCAAGAAAACATGTCAGTGATTGAAACCTTGGATTTAGTCGGTGTTCACTCTGGACCTCATAACCCCAACATGCAATGAAATCTCTTTATTCAGACAATGATCATGTTGTAAGCATCAATGACAGTTTTCTATTCTATTAGGTATGGTTCTGTTATAGTTGGTGCAGTCAAATCAAAGTTAGAAGCCAAAGAAGAAAGTAGAAAATCGAAGGATACTTCAGGGAAAAAGAAGCCTCAGCGCGGTTCATTCTCCTTCGAGGGTGGAATGCAGGTAATGCCTAATGCCTAAGATTTCCCTCTGAAAGTCCCAAAGTTGTTTCTTAAGTTGATTGTGTTTAATTGTTTCTTCTTCTTGTACATATGCGAGCATTACTAAGCAGGTTGGCGTAATCTGTGCTCAGATTATTTCTTTGACCACATTCTCTTTTGAAATTCATGTTAGAATTTTTATAGATGAGTTGGACTCTTGGCCTCACTATCTTTATGTTAGGAATTGCCTAAAATGCAACTCATAATCATCTCTATATAGCTAACCAAATGTGAATGTACTCCATCCATATGGTAGATGGTGGCTTTGTCGTGTTCATATCTTGCATGATGCATTCTTTTGCAGACACTTACTGACACGTTGTGCAAAGAGCTTGGTAAAGATGATCTCCGACTAAAGTCAAAGGTTTTGTCATTATCTTATTCCAACGAGGGGGAGTCTACATCAGATAATTGGTCAGTTTCTTATGCTTCTAACTACGACAAGCATTTGCAAGGTTTAGCATTTGATGCTGTAATCATGACGGTTAGTATGATTCTTAGACACAGCTTTGGTCATGTATTTTATCCTATTCTTAATGTTTACCGCAAAACATTAGTTTAGCACTTAAGTCAACCTGCCAAAGAAGGTAAGATGTTTCTGACGTTGGCTGCTGCTGGCATCAAGCATGAAAGAACAAGAAAGATAATTGGCATGCTCCCTGTCACTGTTATCAGACACTCGTTCTTGCCACTTCTGAGTTGGATTAAAAGAAATGACATTTCCTTCATGACTTTCTCATGTTATAGAACGTTGACTTTATCTTCATCATTATCTTACAAAACACATACACTAACACACGTTTGTGCATTGCAATGATGTATCTTTTCTCTCTGAGAATGTATATTTTTATGTTAGGCTCCTCTATCTAATGTTAAGGAAATGAAGATAACAAAAAGAGGAAACCTCTTTCCGTTGGACTTTATACCTGAGGTATGTACTCTCCATAGGTGGGACTTTAACATTTATGAACTTATTTATTAATGTTCAGAGATTTCATCATTTTCCTGCAAATGTATTCATGGATACATCATCATTTTATTGATATCCTTGCACAAAAGATGCATGAAAGAAAAAGGCATAGCATGCAATACATTTTCTAGAAGATAATGGTAATTAAAAGCGGTGCCTGTATAATTTCCTTAGCGGGCAATTCCCATTCAAGTTTATTTGGTTATTCCTGGGTAGGAAGAAGGAACTAGATATTCTTAATGAATAGCCAAACAAGTAGATACTGTAATATCGTGTGCCACAGCATGATGTTCATTTGGGCATAATTCCTCTTCTCACTCTTTTGGAAATCAGTCACGATAAGCCTCTAAATTAATAAACATTTAAAAAAAAAACACTTGTGATGAAGAAAATGTTCCTGGATACTAATACACTACCTCAGCAAAGAAGTGGATGATATGATTTAGTAGTAGTATATTTTAGAATGTTTCTGTGTCGTTTTTGGTAAACTTTCTCTGGCAACAGTTGACATTCCCATCGTATTCATTTATATTCACATTTGTGAAAGCAACCACCCATCTTGATATGCATTTCCCAGTTGCACAGCCAAACTTGTAATTTTTACATTCTTATGAAAACTGGACAAAAAATATTATGAACAAAAAACTTCCCCAACTCTTGTGATCTCTGTCAGTGTAGTAGCACTCGTATTGATTTGTTTTGTTCATATTTTTATTTGTAGGTGAGTTATATGCCACTATCAGTCATAATTACTGCCTTCAAGAAAGAGAAGGTCAGAAATCCCTTGGAAGGATTTGGAGTTCTTGTTCCTTCAAAAGAGCAAGCAAATGGTTTAAAAACCCTTGGTAATGCTTTGCATTGTCTCTGCAGTTAAGTATCTTTGAATCTTCTTCCTTGATTGGTCAAATTATATAATCTCTTGTGTGCAGGTACACTCTTTTCATCTATGATGTTTCCAGACCGTGCACCTAACGACCTATATCTCTACACAACCTTTGTTGGGGGAAGTCGTAACAGGGAACTAGCAAAAGCTTCAAAGTGTGGAATGCGTTTTTTATTTTCAAATAAAAATTTAGCCACCTTTACTACTAACCTTCATTTCGTATCCATTTATTTAAAAAACTGATGTTTCTTCTTTTGTTTATTGTTGTTTTAGAGATGAGCTGAAGCAGGTAGTTACTTCTGACCTTAGACAGTTGTTGGGAGCAGAGGGAGAGCCTACATTTCTGAAGTATGTACACTTTTTGATAGCTAGTCTTCATTTTTTTCTTGACCTATATCTTCTGGTGGGAAAGAAACTGTTGAGGGATGTGTATACCAGTATTGAATCTCATATGATTTGGCTTATTATGATGGCAGCCATTATTTTTGGAGTAAAGCATTTCCGTTATATGGGCATAACTATGGTTCAGTCCTAGAAGCAATAGAAAAGATGGAGAAAAACCTTCCCGGATTCTTCTATGCAGGTATTCATTCAACAACCCCCAGTTTGAGATGTAGGATCTTGTAATTGATAACCTTCTGCTTTAGAAAGGAAATTGTTGGTTCAATTCTGAGACTAAAAAATCCGTTTTCATTTAGATGTTTTCCTCAGAAGTGCTGTCAGTGGTTTCATTTGTTTTCTTTGTGGTCAAATACTCTGTACTATTTTTTGGCAAGATTTATGAGTGTGGGAGTTGCTTCTGTCTACTGCATCATGTAATGTTCAATCGATGCTATTATTTTTTATCCGTAATTCTTATTTGTGGTGTAACTATGAACTTGGTAGGTAACCACAAAGATGGACTCTCGGTTGGGAAATCAATAGCTTCTGGATGCAGAGCAGCTGATCTTGTAATATCCTATCTGGAAGCTTCTTCAGATGACAAGATACTCAAGGAATGATCATCTATATAAAAATAGGAACCGCATTTCTGGTAAATGATATATAATTCCTTATATTTCATCCTAGTCTCCACTCTCCACCCTTAGACTTGAAAGATGCAAGACAATGGTTTAACTTGATGAATGTATCAACCACTGGGTTTCAAAGGTGTAAGATTAGTGTTTAACTTAATGAATATATTAACCACCGACGTATTAGAGAAGCAACAATAACATACTTTTTGGTACAAAATTTTCCTTCGGCATGGAAGGATTGTTGCAAAGGCATATATGTTGCATCAGTACTATACATACACATTGTTTTTATATTTTGGCAAATTTGATGTACTTGTGTATTTGTAGTATTAAGTTTTATCTGTAACTGAACTGTAACATGTCACCGAGTTACATGATGAGGGCAGCTCTGTCACTTTTACTTGGCCCTTTTCCATCTTACCAATAGGATTTAAAGTCACAATCACATGAAAAATCCTAATGTATTGCACAATCCACATTTGAACTTAGTTACCTTGAAACATCTCAGACATTTGTTGAAAATCCACATGTTTTTAAGGTATAGCATTTAGCATTTTAGCTACAATAGGCTGCTAATTCTGTCTTGAAAACATTTGTTGAAAATGTAGATAGATAGTGATCTCAAGTAAATAGTTTTCTCCCTGATTTTGTTTGTTGTTAAGTAGTTATATATACTCTGCATAAATTCCTTCAATGATATCGAGGAATACTCACATATGCAACAGAATTCTTGAGCTGGCTCTCTAGTTTTCAACTAGATAAGATTATGAATGGTGTTAAACTATGTCAAGTTTATATAGGGTAATCAATGAAGTTGCTATGATGTATCTTGTATAGTCATCAAATGTATGGAAAGTGCATATGTATCTACACGTGTACTCATAGTTTCTGCAATTAGGGAGCTAAGTTGACTAAATAAATGAAATACCTTTGGATTTTACTAGTAATCCTTCTATTATAGTTATCTAACTTGGTTCTATGAGCCACTCAAGTTTATAATGGTTCATTGCTTATGTTCTTAACTGAAAAATAGAAATCGGGTCAATTGTTCTATTTCTATCATGATTGGATGATCTTAGGTGATTGTGGTGTGATTGCAGGTGGCAAGAGTGCGATACTGACTGCATTGTGTATTGCATTTGGGTGCCGAGCTAAGGGGACTCAGCGTGCTGCTAGTTTGAAAGATTTTATAAAAACTGGTTGCAGGTTTGTGTGCTGCTTGTACATTTTTTGTTGATTAATTGAAGTATCCTGTTGATGAAATGCCCTGAATACCTAAAAATTGCCTTTAGGATTCCCCTCCCATTTTATCTCATAATACCCCTTGCTTCCATTGCCTGTGCATACACACACACGTACATCCGAGTTCCCCCTCCCATGTGATTTGTGGTCATCCAATGGGAATCATAAGAATAATATATGGGTCACGCTACACCATCTATAGTAACACAACAATTCTCCCATCTTACCTTGTGATCCTACAATCTTCTTGTTCCCATGTAATGTAACAAATGAGAATATACTGCATCTGCCTTGTGGTTGTACTTGAAATTTATATTTTTGGTTTACGTGATTTCCTTTTAAGGTGGAAGATCAAAAAGTATTATCTTTTGTGCTACAGTTTCAAAGAAATTCTTAAAGAGCACATAATTATTATATATATGCATTAATGTCATTTTAATCCTTCACTTATTGTATTGCATGATCTCTGATTCAGAGTGCACTTTTGGTTACATTCTAGTGATTAGATGTCTCTCATGAGACTACATAAATCTATTCTCTTTGCTTCAGTTGATCGTGTTTCTCTGTAGTTATGCAGCTGTTCGCGTGGACCTAAAAAATCAAGGGGAGGATGCTTTTAAGCCTGATATTTATGGTGATCTCATAATTATAGAGCGCAAGATTTCTGGATCTACCAGCTCCACTGTTTTAAAAGATCATCAAGGTTTCATAAGCTGTTTATGTTATCCTTGAATTTCATAACGTTTTATTAAGTAGATGTTTTATTTATTTATTTGTGAGAATGATTATGTGAACCTTGTGCCTCTTTATGCGGGTAATGAGAACAAGACCAAAAGGAATGCCACATTTCCTGAGTGACTATTGGAGCAGCCATTGTAAGATCTAAGCAATCTCTTTTTGTTTCTTAGGCCTAGTTGAGGTTTAAATAGACTACTGGAGTGTGAAAGGATGGCATGACTATTAAGACTGGCTCTTTAATAAGAGTTGCGTTATGCACTTTTTTCTTCCTCCTGTGATTTGTGGACCAATGTTTGTACAATTACTCTTTTCTAGTTTCCAGGTCTCTGCATAATTGATTTTTTTCTTCTTCTTATTTTCAATTGTAAGGTTTTATTGGCTTATTTGCTTTGTTACCCACAGCAAGGTGGTTGGTGCAATTGTGGTACTCACTGATATGTATTTCATGATTGTTAATAACAGGAAAAAAAGTTTCTGGTCGAAAAGATGAGCTTCGGGAGCTAGTTGAGCATTTCAATGTGAGTTATCTGCATGATATACATGCAAACTTTTCTATTGTGTTTCCCTGGTCTGTTGCATTAGCTTATATGCTTTTTTCATGAATGCTTTTTTTCATGTGTTTATAGCCTCGTGTTGACAGTGGTACCTTCAACCAAATTGAATGAGCACACTAGCAATTTTCAAAAATCAAGCCACCTTTTATTCATTATGTTTCGCTGCAAGCTAAAATAATCAAAGACATTGATCTGCGGGATTCTCTTAATATGTGTTATGAGGAATCTCTTCTGCAGTTACAAATCTATTACATGAAATCCCCTTTTTGCGTACGTTAGTATTCCCATAAATTTGGGCTATTTAAAATTTACTTTTTATTTTCACTGGCCCAAATTCTTTGGAATTGACATTATGACCCTTGTTAAGTTTGGCTTATATTTCTTTTTTGCAAATCGAATGGGCTCTTTTCATTTGGTTCCAATAGTGGATATTCATAAGTAGGACTACAATATAGCTTATAAGTTGCTAGCATTAAGTGATGATGAAATAGTGCCTATTCCAGCTTATAAATTGACATGTGAAATTTTTACAACTCCAAGCATTCAGGTTGGGTCTTCAAGGAGATTTTCCATAGAAATCTTGCTATGTTTCACATTTGTCTCTGAAGTCACATGATTTTCCAAGGACAGCAGGTCTGTTGTTGCTGCGAAACTCATCTCATCCCAATCAGTTCGAAATGATAACTCATAATCACTACAATTCATTGAATATCCTAGTTAAGTTGGTTGAGGAGTGGTTAATTAACATAACAATTCATCACTGGAAAGCTCAGCTACATTGATTAAAGTTGATATGCTATATGAGAACATACTTTAAAGGACACAGATCAAGTCGAATGTCTTGTAACGGAGTGCTAAGGCAAAGTCCCCTGTGGAAATCCTATGATAAAATTATTCATTCTGTTTTTCATCAAGTCGTTAATCCAGTCGTTTCCCTAATGCCTTTCAGAAGTACTGTGTTGAAGACAATTTATTCTCTAGAGTTAACATTTTACTACAGCTAGCATAAGTGCATAACAATTACTGATTCTAATAGTTAGTTTTCTTTAGCTTGAGCCCATGTTATAGCTATCTACTTGCAATATCAAACTCGTTTGGTATTTTTATCCTTGCCTTTCTTTACTTAGTTTTTTAGTCTATGGACACCCCCCCCTCTCTTTTGTATATATGGCCCGAATAAGTTTGAATCCTTCAATTTTTTTCCTTGATCAGTTTCCATTATCTGAATCTTATTCAATGGATGTCTTAGAAGATATGCTTTACACTTGGCAGATTGATGTTGAGAATCCATGTGTCATAATGAGTCAGGACAAAAGCCGGGAATTTTTGCATTCTGGGAGTGAAAAAGATAAGTTTAAGGTAATATGTTGTGTGGTTTGTGGGAAGACCATAACTGAAAGACTGTTATACTGACTCTACGATACCCTGTGCAGTTCTTTTTCAAGGCAACACTTCTTCAGCAAGTCAGTGATCTCTTAGAAGGTATCGATCACCACTTGAAGACAGCAAATGAAGATGTTGCTGATTTAGAGAAATCAATAAGACCTGTACAGAAGGAACTCGATGAAATACTAGGAAAGATTAAAAACATGGAACATGTAGAAGAAATTTCTCAACAGGTACAACAGTTGAGGAAAAAGCTGGCATGGTCATGGGTATATCATGAAGACAAGGAACTCAAGGAACATGCTGAGAAAATTGAAAAGCTGAAAGAGCGTATACCCACTTGTCAAGCTAAAATTGATAAGCTGTTGGTGAGTAATCAAGTCTTTGGTGGATTTTTTTTTTCTCAAGAAGAGTTTCATAACTGATACTTGCTTAATATCATTAAAAAATAATCAATATTTTCAGTTAATTTCGCTGTCTTGACTTAACAAACTTTATTTTGATACTATTGTGTACTCTGCTACTCCTATCATTTTTCTTTGTTGTCATTCAGAACCATTCACGTGGAGAGGTCCCTAGCAATCAGATACTTGTTCACTGCCTCTAGTAATGTTATTTTAGTCCAAGCATTTTCTCTACTCTCCTTATCAATTACATCTAGCTACTAAATGGGATGTGCGCAAGACTGCATCATAAAGAAAAGAATCATCTTTGTTTTAATTTCAGATTTCTCCCGTATCTGCAGTATTTTTTGATGAAATATATCCTAAATAATAGAACAGAGAATTAAAAGTCCAAAAATAGCTGACCAAGTTTTTATAGTTTAGTGATACCTGCTTGACCGAATCATGCTACAATTAGAATTGATCACGCGCTTTCAAATCTAGTTTTGCTTATTTCACGCCTATAATACTACTTATTGTACTATAGTTTGTCTTTTGAACTCTCATCACCTTCCCATTTTTTGCTATATCTATTGGTGATTTGCTGAATTTTTCTCCTTAAGTCTATATTTCACCAAACATCGAACTGGAGTTTGTCTTGCTGTGTCAACTTTGTTTCCTTAGGCAATAGTGACACTGTTTAATGCATCAGAATCCACCTGGGTTACTTTTTGCTTTCAATAATTCCACAAGTGTTCATAATGTTAAGTTCCTCAATAAAGATGTTCTTCTACTGCAACACGTTTCATTATTGTGGAGGAAGGACTTAATTCATCAGATATTCCTTATCATTCAAATTTTGTAATACATCTAATCACATGGCAATTGTTTGTTCATGTGAAGTTCGGCACAATATTTATGTGTTATATATTCTGTGCAATACCATATCTTTTTCCTTAATTTTTAAGGATACTTCAAAGTCTGCTTCATTTTTTGCATTTAAGGCTGAGTGTGGATAATTTGTCTTATTCAAAGCATATTGCTTTTATAGGGTGTTTTGGAGGAATTGAGAAAACACTTCACTGAGAAGAAAGCTCAAATAGCTTGCATGATGGAAACAACATCAGAAGGGAGAAGAATGAAGGATGAATTGCAGCAGAAACTTTCCTTGGTATGTATCTATTCATCATTGTAGAAAGGCCAATAACTTATGTGTTTATTATTGTATAGAACTTTTGCTGATGCCCATTATTACCATCCACTCCCCCCTACATAGGTAAATTTTTGATAAAAGTTAAAATTAGAGATGTGAAACTGGCTACATTAGGGCCACCTGTGATTATTTAGTGAATTAGTTTTCCATCCGGAAATGCGTTGGTTGGAAAATGGCTGTGCGTAGAACTAATGTCCAGTTTGAGTGATATGGATCTGTCTAGTGCTAGTTTGTCCTCGAAGGTTCTCTGCATCTGGAGCATCTTCATTAAACAACAGCTATTTGTATTTAGTGTGAGTTCTTATGTTTGTAAGCCAGGATTGGGAACTGCCATTTAGGTATGGTTTATGCAGGGTCCTTGCTTAACAATTGGTTTGGTCCATTAATATTTAAATAATAACATGTAGAAGAGGGAATAGAATGCTTCAGCACTTGTTTTCATTTTTACCTATAGTTATTCAAGGCACGAAGGGCGACATCAATGTACAGAAACCCTTTTATTGTTTTTGCAATTTGTACCATTATAGTTTATAACTATAACTTTTGTTTTTGAATGGTTATATTGATGTAATTCTATTATTGTTTAAGTGTCTAGTTTGATGTTATTAGTTCTGATTGTTGAATTTGCATTACAGGCTACTAAAGAGAAGGTTGAGCTAGAAGAAGAACATGGTCGGAAATTGAAGCAGATTGAGAAGAAGGTGAAGCATATTAGGTCTCTTGAGCAACAAGTACAGGACATTCAGGAGCAGCATATTAAAAATACACAGGTTTTTCTGTTGACTCTATTATAAATAAGTAGATAAGAATTTATTCCTGAGGTTTTTCTATCTTGATTAGAATATATTTGTTTTTGAATATGTATGTTCTTCCATGTGCTATTTATTTATTTATTCCTTTTATATGGGCACTGAGACTAGAATCCAATGAATGTATTTTATTATATTTATACTAATGTGTTATGTTGTACTTTGTTTTTATCAGAATTTTGTGGTAAGATAAATGTGAGGCTTCATTTGAAATTTTAATTTTGTACCTGTTACTGAACTCTTATTTATTGAATCATCTTTAATATGCAGTTCTCTTGAGTTGTTTGTGACATATTAATTTTTTTTTTAATTATCTGTGTGTATACCATTTTGGTACAATGTACTGATACCATAAGGGATGGCAAACTGATTTCCCAGGTTAAATCATGAGATTTGATTGTTCAGTAAATTGTGAGATTTGATAGAGCAAATGATGGGATTTAGGAGTGATTCTTGTTATTTGCTTCGTTTTGTTTATTTCTCCTACTCCAGTTATAAATATGTGTTCTTGTACTAAACACATCAAGTTAGTGAATACACATTTAGCCCTTTGGGTATTTGGGGTGTGGATGCAGGATGTAGGCCTTATGGCCGGACCACAATATTTTCTTGTATTTACTCTCTTCATTCCGTTTATCTCTCCCCCTTATCATCCATCCTTTAAATTTCAACACAAACCTAGAAGATAAAAGACTAATGAAAATTTTATTATACTTGTATTGTTTACTGAAGGTCACACTGTTAGGTGAACTATGCATGATAATTTTCTTCAAACTAAGATGTTTCTCTTATAAAAGTAGTTAACATTGAATTCTACATAGAATGCATTATTTATATTTATGGTAACTAAGGTTGAATCAAGGTAAAATTGCTATCTAAAAGACTCAGAAGAAAGCAGTTTTCCTGTGTGTTTGATGACTGCAAGAAAATAGTTTATTAGAGAGGCAACTTTTAAGAAATAAAAAGTACTTTTGTAGTTTTAAACTGACAGATTATGGGTCTTGTCTTCTCATAATGACTTCATTCTTTTGAAGTTTTGAATTGGAAGGTTTGGGTGGTAGACAATTAGCTCATATCATCACATTTAGCAAGATTGTGATTAGGTCCACACTTGGTATAACTTATTATACGGGCTAAAAATCTCTGTTCAGTTTCAGTGAAGTACGGTGGTGTACTACTCTGTCCTCTGGGTCACAGAGTGAATCAACCTACTATATCCGTTCTTGTTTGGCATGATAAATTATTGTTTCAGATGATTTTACCTATTTGTTGATACTTACTTTGATCTGTTTGGTCTAGCGTTGTTAATTGTCAAGTGATTATATCGGTCACTGTTCCCATTTGTCCCTGATATGCTAACAGGGAGTATTATGTTTGTGATCTCCCATATTGTTGCAGGCCGAAGAGTTTGAAATTGAAGAAATGCTGAAAAAACTCCAATCTGATGTTGATATTGCAAATTCAACACTTTTGAGGTCTTATATTAATCCTCACTTTGTCACAATTTATAGTTAAATTTATCTTGGCTTTCAAGGCCAGTTTCACTCAATCTTGGTATATATATTGGTATCACAGATTGAAGGAAGAAGAGAGTGACATATATGAAAGCCAAATGATGGGAACGAATGAAATCAGAAAGATATCCGAAGAGGTATAATATGTTTATTGATTAGTTAGATGACTCAATCATAGATGAAGATAGTTTAAGGGATAATAGCTTTGAGGGTCAGAATACTATCTTATCTTTATGGAGCCCATATTGACAGATAGGCATGTGTGTCGAAGAAAATATAGTACATGATTTTACTGTAGGGATACTGTGCTTGCCAAATCATTGTCAAACATTGTTGATTGTCTTTCATTGTCTAGTTCATTTATAAACTAGCTATTTCTATTTTGGAGTTTCAGATTGAAGGCTTTGAGAAAAAGCTGCGTGAGATCCATTCTTACATCCGTGAGCTCGAGCAACATCAAGCTAACAAGGTTTGGGCTGTTGTTCATTCTTGTAACAATTCTTAAAATGCATGCTGTGGTGAGGGATCATTTTATGTGTTGGCACACTCTGATTCAAGAGTTCATATCATGATTTTTCTTTCTTTAAAATTTAATTTTTCTTTTGCATGTGCAATAAATTCCACTGCACACACCTTGTTGCAAATTACTTGCTAAGATCGAGGCATTTTTTTTGCGGGGTTGACAGGTTACTGCTTTTGGAGGTGAAAGAGTACTCCAACTTTTACGTGCAATCGAAAGACACGTTCAGAGATTCAGAAAGCCTCCTATTGGTCCCATTGGTGCCCATCTGGTGTGTGCTTCAGTTTTAGCTATATCCTCGAGATGGATATAATTGCTATGCAACAATGTGCAACTGCTATGGTAACTATGCTGCTAATTTCTAATGTGTATTTGTTGATTTTACATTGTAGACTATGGTCAATGGCGATACATGGGCTCCTGCTGTTGAAGTTGCCCTTGGAAGGTTGCTCAATGCTTTTATTGTGACAGATCATAAAGATTCCCTCATCCTGAGAGAATGTGCGAGAGAAGCAAGATACAACCACCTTCAGATTTTAATTTATGACTTTTCAAGACCCAGGTAGATTTTGATTTTTGTACTCATAGACTAGCTATTTCTGGTGCTAATTAATTTTATTTTTGACCTACGTACTTTTACTTTTTGGATTAGGTTGAGTATACCACAGCACATGCTTCCTCAGACAAATCACCCAACTACCCTTTCTGTTCTTCATTCTGACAGTACTACCGTAATGAATGTCTTGGTGGATTTGGTAATTTTACAATTGCATCAGTGGTTCTTATATTTTCCTTTTAATATATAACATACTTAATATTTTGCAACAATATGCATCCTTTTTTATTTGTTTTCTAGGGTAATGCTGAGAGGCAAGTGCTTGTTAAAGATTACGAGGTGGGGAAAACAGTTGCTTTTGATCAAAGGGTCCCAAATCTGAAAGAGGTTTATACTTTAGAAGGATACAAAATGTAAGCGATTATACCATGTTCTCCTTCTTCATGTCTTAATGCTTTTGATACTTTTACTGAAGTGACTGTTAATTTTAAGGAACTTATAGATTGACAAGACCTCCCTTGTTTCTGAAATTAAACTGAACTCTTGATGTCGTGTCTCTCTATTGTGG
Source organism: Pelargonium myrrhifolium (assembly GCA_036897405.1). Taxonomy (NCBI): domain Eukaryota; kingdom Viridiplantae; phylum Streptophyta; class Magnoliopsida; order Geraniales; family Geraniaceae; genus Pelargonium; species Pelargonium myrrhifolium. The sequence goes on along the minus strand of JAYMTK010000168.1, from coordinate 10,553 downwards.
ATAGGTACTCAATAACACATCGTTACAGTCTTACAGATACTTGTTTTGGTTGTCTGGTGACTGGTCATACCTAATCTATTGAAAATCCCATTCATGCCCTTTCTTCAATAGGGTTTTCATAGCACACTTAGCACACCATATATGTTGGATTAGTAGCCAGATAAGCAGTCAACAAATCCCACTGTTACTGATTTTTTAAATCTCCATCATTGACTCAACTCCACCCCCCAAACCATAAAGAAAAAACTCCTAACACACTGCACATTTGAATTTTAATGAATATAGATTCATCTTGTCAATGAACTACTGTATTATTTTATTGCTCAAAATGAAGGAAAATAAACCAGTATTTGTGAATTAGTAAGAAGTGATAGCTGTGTGCATTCCCATGGTAGTGGAAAATTGTGACAAGATTGAGAAGATAAGTAATTCCACTTTTATCAGGTGCCGACCATTAGATTTCATCTTTTTCTGTTGCAGTTAAGCTCAGAAGGAGTTCAGTATAATTCCAGTGCAAAGGCCTTCATTTTAAACATATTAACATATACCTTGATGGGGTTTTGTGCAATTTTTCCTTGTGCAAGTGAGTAATTATCTATTTAATAGTAAAAACTTATTGCGAATTCCTTGCAAGGTTCTCTCGGGGTTCAGTTGAAACAACTCTTCCTCCAAATAGGAGAGCTAGAAATGCCCGTCTTTGTAGTTCTTTTGATGATCAAATCAAGAATCTTGAAAGAGAGGCATTAGCTGTAAAAGAACAAGTTCAACAGTGCAGTAAGAGGAAAAGGGACGCAGAGTTAAAACTTCAGGATCTCAAAGATAACTTACAAAGTGTAAAGGTAATATTAAATACGTAAATGTTTCTTAATCAGTTTTCTCAAATTATTTATCAGTGTTGTTTCTCTGCTTTAATTTAATTTTCCAGTGTATTCTATTCTGCTTGAGCACATTCCAGGACAGATGCCATTTATATGTTGTCTTGCTTGATATATAATTTGAGTCAATAGGTCTTGTCACTTCCTAACTTTCATGTGAATGTTGTCATAAATAATCTGATGATACCTGAATTAGGGTGAAGGTATTCTTTTATCTGATGAAATCTTAATAATTGAGCTATGATACCCGTTTGGATTTGAGTTTTGGTTCAAGAATGGGAATCAAAACTGGAAGTGGGAATAAGATTTCCATTCATCATGTCTGAATTAGGCCTTTTTGGTCATGAGAAAGGTGTTGAATTAAGAATCTATTTTCCATTCTTGTTCCAATTTTTTCCATCCAAACGGTAACTATAAATATTGATCATTTGATTTAAAGTTGTGTTTGATATCATGGATATAGAGGTGGATTGAATTTCAAAATCCACTATAATGTCTTATCCAACGTTTGATGTCAATAATGGGTTAGATTTTGAAATCTCATATTTGGTTTATCCATCATAAGATGGATAAATATTCTGAGGCCCCTTTGGATTATGATGTATTGGATGTAGACACTATTTTCTACACCCATAATGCCCCCAATATAATTCTGAACTACATTTATTTTTGTTCTTTTCAACCTAACCATTTTAGAATTGAACCAAGTCGAAAACTAAAACTAAATTTTTTGAACTGAAAATAAAGATGAAACCTAAACTAATATGTATAAGAAATTATTAATAAAAATAAATAAATAAATAGCAATAATTTTTTTTATAATAATTACAGAAAATGATAAAATAAAATAAATTTAATTTGTTTGAGTTTGAATTTAGAAGTTAGACGACCTCAACTAAGGCCTATAAATAAAATAAAAATTCAATTAAAATATTATTGAATTTCAATCTTCAATTCATTTAGTCTGATGAGAATTATATGCATATCAGCACATGCAGCGAAAAGTGAGTTTGAGTAAGAACAATGGTGTTGTGTTATTTCTAATTTTAAGTTGTGATATTTCTACGGTATACGTGAGTATAACTTATAATACATGATTTTGTAACATATAAAAAAATGTTCTCTAAAGTTTATACAAACTACTACATCAAGGGTGATTTTTATTCTTTCTAAATTGGTAAAAGAACATCAAATCTATTTGATTGTTCGTTTATACATCAAATAGTATATTTCATTAAAGTTCTTATACTTACTCCGTCCCAAAATGAGTGTCCTATTTGCCTTGCATTTTTGTCCCAAAATGAGTGTCCTCTTTCTCTTTAGGAAGTTAGTTATGACATGAATTACCAATAACATCCCTATAATAATTTAGTTAGTATCCCTTGAGTTTATTAGAACACATACTCATGGGGATTCAAAAGTAATTATACAACACTAACTAACTTCTCCTTAATTATTCCCAAAATGGAAACAAGGACACTCATTTTGGGACGGAGGGAGTATGATGTTACATCTTCTTTTGCATCCAACATTGGAAATCATAACTACTTATTTGTTGGATTTCTTATCTGTCATAATCCATCATTATTCAATTCAAACGATCAATCACATCCAAATAGTCTCTGTACTGAGATTAGTATGAGCCAACCTTTTCCGTAAAATGTTCTCATGCTATTATGAGCACAAGCTGAGCCAAAGCTAAAATTATAGACCCAGCTGCTAAGCATAATTCAGCTGTGAGAAAATTTTTGATGCATGTGTCATATTTGTCTTTATGGAATTTCTTAGTTTTCTTTATTGCTAGACATCAACAAGCAAAAGTTGTAAATTATCATTTATTTATTTTAAATCCTGTGTTTGCGAAGTAAAATTTCAATTTTGGGGGTTTCTCTTTATCTATTGTAGAGGAGACGTTTGAATGCTGAGAGGGAGTTGACATCAAAGAAACTAGCATTTCAAGATGCAAAGAATTCACATGCTGCTGAATCTAGGTCATCACCAGCATCATCCGTTGACGAGCTTAATCAAGAAATATCAGTTTGTTCACAGAACTCATTTTCCCTAAAATTCTCATCTTTTATTGATTACATGGGATTGGATTTTAAAATAATAATGAGCTCTTTTATATGATTTGTAGAGACTCCAAGATGAAATACAAGAGGGAAAGATCTCAATGGAGGATTACCCATTTCGGATAAGCAAAGCAGAAGCAAAAGCTGGAGAACTTAAATTGTCCTTCGAGAATCTCTGTGGTACGAACCATTGTTCTTACATTGTTGAGTATTGATATTCCTATTCTGTTGCTATATATGTCATCTTTAGTTAAATGTGCTATGGATACTGTAATATAGAGTCAGCAAGAGGGGACATTGATGCCTTTGAGAAAGCTGAAAGTGAGTTGTTGCAAATTGAAAAGGAAATACATTCTAGAGAAGCGGTAATCCTGGTTTTTTTACTAAACAGTTGTCTCTTTTGTTCCATCGTTATCTGAAGTTAAATTCTGATCCCAGGAGAAGGCTCATTACGAAGGTATTATGAAGAACAAGGTCCTTCCTGATATCAAATTGGCAGAGGCAGAATATCAGGATCTTCAACTCAAACGAGAGGTTCATTTTGTGCCCTTATTATTATTATTATTATTATTATTATTATTATTATTATTATTATTTATCAGCGATACCAACACCATCTGAAAGGTTCGAACCTGAGACCTTGGGGATCCAAAGCGCGTTAAGCCGCATGACCCAGCTTCTGCCCTTTTGTTGACTTAGCAGTTGATGGACTTTTTATCAAATTCAAGAGTGATTATTTCAGCTTCAGCTTGATTTTCTTAATGTTCATGAAAATCATATGCATGAGTTTCCTTGAAGCTTATTCCAAGAGACTGTAATATGTTACTTTGCTATAATATGTTCCTTGAAGACTTTTTATGTAAATGTTTATCCATGCATGTGCTATTGGTAATGGTGACATTTAACCTTGTCCCGTTTTTTCTTCTTGTATATCATCAAATAACTGTTCAGCTGTTTGAAGTAGAACTGTTGTATTGGTGAACCATTTACAAAAGCTATATGCTTTGGGAACTGCAGGAGAGTTGCAAAAAGGCTTCTAGTATTTGTCCTGAGACTGAAGTTGAGGCTTTGGGAGGTGTGGAAGGAAGCACTCCTGAGCAACTTAGTGCCCTGTTAACTAGGCTAACTCAGAGGCTTCAGCGTGAGAACCAGCAGTATGATTCTAGATTGCCTTTATTGATTTTCTTGAAACTCGAAGTTTAATTTTCTTTTTGAATAATCAACTCTTTTTTCCTGCAGATATTCTGAATCCATTGACGAGCTTAGGATGGTATATGAGCGCAAAGAACGTAAAATTTTGAGGAAGCAGCAGATGTACAAAGGCTTTCGAGAAAAACTGAATGTAAGATGACCATTCATTTAATACATATGTACTGTGTAATTACAATTTACATCATGTTTTATGTGGATGTTATTTATGAGAATTGTACTAGGTTTTGTTAGATATTATACTGAATATAATGATAGGCTGGTTTAAGTTAGATATATAGTAGACTACTAGACTTAGTGTGTGTGGATTGAATGTGTATCATTCCGTTTTATGTTTGTTCTTTCAAATTGGTAGCAAGGTGTTGATGGACGGTGGTTCCATGATCCATAGTGGCTTGCAGCTTTGCAACTTTCTTTTCTTCAAGTTATTACGTTCTCCTATTCATCTTTGCTTTGCTTTGCTGGGGCTTTTATGTCCTGGTTGTAGCTCAAATCATTTAATCCGAGATAATATTTTTTGTTCCGTTCTTGATCAATTTGTTTGCTAATTTTGTTCTTCAATGCTTTTTTCCATCTATCATATCTGTTTTGGGTTGCGATCTTGTATATGCATATTCTCCTTGGTTTGTCTTTCTTATGCAAGAGTTTTTATTATTATTTCTAAATGGCAGGCATGCCAAAATGCCCTGGAGATGCGATGGAACAAGTTCCAAAGAAATGCGACTCTTTTGAAGCGCGATTTGACAAATGAGTATGAACTAATTTCTTCTGACCAACTACTTGCATCATTTAGGGTGTTGGGTTTTGTCTTGAACTCAAGGGAATAGTATGTATGTAGTTTTGATTCTCACTCTCTATCTCTCTCTCATTAATGAATCTTTGAAATTAGATTTAACTGCCATTTGGGAAAGAAAGGAATTAGCGGCAAAATCAAAGTTAGTTATGAGCAGAAGTCCCTTGCGCTAGAGGTAAGCTTTATTTTCTCTCTAAAATAGATAACCCTCTGAATAGTTTTCTTTGTAATATTATCCAGTTTTGTAGAGCTACATTCTTATTCGTTGGATTGGACCTAATTTTCTGAGTAGCTGGGAATTGTTCGTCTCTTTTTTGTGCTATTAGGTAAAGATGCCCCAAGATACATCAAGTATCACTGTTCGTGACACTAGAGGCCTTTCAGGTTTTCTTCTTTTTTATGTTGTAAACATCATTTTTTGCCCCACGTAATTTATGAACTCTGTTATTTTAGTTGGGTTATTTAATTGATACATATTCTTATGGTCATCTAAATAAAATGTCAAATACAAACTCATACATCTTTGAAGTTGGTAACTGTTTATGATATTTGTAATTTACTCTGGATTAGGTGGTGAGCGCTCGTTTTCAACGTTGTGCTTTGCGTTAGCTCTTCATCACTTCACAGAAGCGCCGTTTAGAGCTATGGATGAGTTTGATGTGTTCATGGTATGCTTTGGTGAAGTGCCCAACTCCATTGCTGTTTTGAATATATATTCATTGAATGTGGTGTCTAGGTGCATGTGAGAGAATGGATTGTCTAGATAGATTTTAATGTTGGCATTTTATCTTCAGGATGCTGTGAGCCGGAAAATCAGCTTGGACACTTTAGTGGATTTTGCCTTGACCCAAGGGTCACAATGGATATTTATAACTCCTCATGACATCAGGTAATTGTTAATGATCATTAACTCAAACTCTTATAGCTTGATTTTGAATTTAAATCCTTCCCCATAGCTTGAACCTACTTGATTTTTTGACTCAAAACAATGATGTATTATTCCATTGGAAGCATTGTCCATAGATACAAGAGAAAAAATTCAAGAGAACGCCTACGCAAGTAACCCGGATCAGCTACAGGAAGGGACCGCAACCACAATCCCAACACCGTAAGCCCATAACAGGACATGAGAATACATAAGTACCTCCACATATCACTTCCCCACCCCAATACAATCCCCGTTATGCCCCAAAACCCAAACATGAAGCAAAAACTTAAATCCAAACTAAACAAATCCAAGCAAAACACAAATACCAAACTAAAACATAAATAACAAATATAACTAAGAAAACAAAGAAACCACCGGCTGCCTCACTCATGCCACCTCCATCCTCTTCTCAACCCGATCCAAACTAAACAAATCCAAGTAAACACAAATACCAAACTAAAACATAAATAACAAATACAACTAAGAAAACAAAGAAACCGCCGGCTGCCTCACTCCTGCCACCTCCATCCTCTTCTCAACCCGCAAAGTTTGTCGAGCCCCTCCTTGACCGCTTCTCCCCCATTTTTTGAGCTCTCATCCTGCCCTGCCCCCAAGTTGTTAACCGCACATGTTCCCCCCTCTCTGTGTTTCTTTTCCTCTTAAACGGAATGACATCACCCCCCATTTTTTCTTGTGCAGCAATTGCTTTCGGAACCACCACCATCTTCTCCAGACCACTACCCTTCTTTAAGGGTGATTGCCAATCCTAAGTCCGGATCCACCTGCTACCTTTGACTCTTGCCTGCTTACCTGTAGGTGCCCTCAAGTACGATCCATAAGCCCTCTTTGTTCCAATGCCCCCATTCTTATACACATCTTACAATCTGGCTCATCATGTCCCATGATCCTGCATACAAAACAAAAATGTGGGACCCGCTCGTACCGAAAATCCACCCAATAGCGCTGACCTCCCTAACTTTCATCTTCCTCTTAAGAGGTTTCCTCACGTCCATTGATACTCGAATCGTATAATACGCAGTCCGACCATTCCCATCCTATTCCTCAAACTTCCCAATGTGATTCTCAATACTCTCACAAACCTTTTGGATCCCAAAACCCTCCTGTAGGGCATGGATTTGGACCCACAGAAATGTAAACCTCTGGTCCCCCGACTCCACCCCATCCTCGCCCACCTTAGTTGCTTTCATTCCCTCCATCGGCTTCCAATGGGAAACCAATTTTGCACTATCACCTTAAGATTAATCTCCGCCGGTGACAAGAACCTCCCCACAATCTTCCAGCTTTTAGGCCCCTCAGATCCGTTTGGTCCCTCTATTCTCGGAATCTCAATCCCCAACCCCACTTCCTCTTTCATACTCAATTTCCCCAGATCCGGAATTTTATCACTAGCCATTTCTCAAAATAATTGCAAAACAGAAGAAATGGTAGAATCAAAACTAGGAAAAAGGAACAACCGACCTTACCAGATCTGTAGTCCCCGTCGAGATACACCCCTCCGCCTCGAACCACCCCTGTTCGTTGTCTTCTTCACAACACCGTCGACCCAGACCACCTCCACACCTCACGTGTTGCAGAGCTGCCTCACAGCTCCCCACCTTCGCCCTCGCTCGCGTCAGATTCCACTTCGCCGCTCAACTTTCTCCCTCGTCAAAACCCTAGCTGCACCCCTTCTATTGTCTCACCTTCTATTCCTTCTTTTAAAAATACAGTAACATTTTTTAGCTTTATTGGTCAATCAATCTAATATTTTGAATCTACTTGATTTTATTCTCTTGGAGTGGCTATAGACCAAGTGAGTGACAAAAGAACGCAAGAGAACTTGATTCTTGAAGGGCTCAAGCTTGTGTCTGAACCCATTTCCTTATTGTTCCTTTCACATTTTTGTGACCTTGGGTTTAGGGTTTCACTTTGCCGGGGAATTTGAAATTTGAGTTGGCAATATTGAAATCAATATGCGTCCCAACTCCCACCCACATGCCCGGCTTTTCTTAATTTTTGTGTGGTAGTCATGCCAAACCAGGACCTTTTTAATATCTCTGGCCCTAACTTCCGGGGTATCAATTTTAATAGCCTTTTGAAACATTTGATCATGTAATCCTGAAGTACTGTAGAATCCAAATAACAGAGTCTAATGTACTAGGCTCTTTCTTTTGCCATAGTATTGGAGTACGTTTTCAGTTGACTACTCCCTCCGTCCCAAAATAATTGTCATGCTTCACTTGCATTTTTGTCCCAAAACAAGTGTCTTGTTTAATTTTTATGAAGTTAGTTATGCTTGTCAATAGTGTCCTTATAGTAAGTTAGTTAGAAGCCTTTTAACTGTTGCAACTTACAACACGTGCATGAGAATAAAAGAGAGAATATATAACACTAACTTTTTCTTAAAATAAAAAGTAATACACTTATTTTGGGACAGAGAGGGTATTATTTTTCTTCATGTTTTGGTATGTATATTTTTGTAACATAATAAAAAAAGCCTTTTTGTCACTAATGTGGTCTCTGATTAAACTCTACTACTGCTATCTTATAACCAGAGACTTCACTAACTGAATTAATTATTTGACACCTTCACTTCCCAAACACACCCTTTGTACCTTGGAGGCTTGAACATTTCTGCTAGGATGCATAAGTAGAGTAGAAACTCAGATAGGTTACTAATCTCTAACACTTTACATGCCATTGCTGTATTATATTTCCAAAGTAGTTTTCAAAAACTCTTGATTAATATTGTATGTCAAATGCGACGATTAGTCTGATTTGGTTACTGATGTTCCTTATTCAGCATGGTGAAACAACATGAGAGGGTAAAGAAGCAACAAATGGCTGCACCTCGTTCATGATCCTGCCAAGTTCTTTTGGGTATTTTGGTTTCAAATTCCAGTCCCATTCGACTCTGTGGTGCATGTTTCAGTGGTTCTATGTATGTATATATATGTATGTAATCAAACATTTCGTCAAGCAAAAATCTAATGTAATTCAACACTTGAAATTTACTCGGTTTTGTAGATAACTTATTCCAGGCTAATTTATGCATAACTTTAATAATAAAAACCAAGACGGTTATTTTGCGAGGGAGTGAGTAGTATTTTTTATGTTTGGCATTTGATGTTCTAGATGGGGTAAGTTGGAACATGGCTCACAAATTGTGATATCATATCAGGCAAATGTTTATGCATTGATTAATGCTTGGATTTGAAATTGGTAATAACGAATACTATATGTTAAGCCTTGTAGTTTAGTTCGAAAAGGAAGTAATGAAAGTTGGTGCAATTAAGACCTTAAACCTTGAGATGATTATATGGGAATGAGGTTCGTTTTACCTTTTTGTTGTTCCCTTGGCCAAGTGGGAGTAGGCAAAAGTGAAGTCGAAAAAGTTGCTTTACGCAGCCCCCATGCATGCATGCACGTTCATTACTTTCTTTGAAATTCGCACTGCTCATGAACAACATACATATATAGTACAATTTTTCAATATTTTTTCTTTGGTAAAAATTTCAATTTGGTCATGAATTATCACAATTCACACATGCATTCAATTTGATTTATGAACTTTTTTGAATTCAAAATAGTCTAAAGTTCATTAGGTTTTTTCTAAATTCAATTATTTTATTGATCTGGCGGGTTATGTGTTGGTCACGTGAGTCATTTTATACAACTACACCATTAAGTTGGTAAAATAATTGAATAAAAATAATTATTTAATATATTTTAAATTGCAATTCATATCACTTAACAAAGAAACTAATAGAATTCAACGGTAAAGACTATTTTGGATTTGAAAAAGTTCATGAATCAAATAGAATCTATATATGATAATTCAAGACTAAAATTTGATTTTTATTGAAGGAAAAAGTTGTAATGCAAACTAGAGGGTTTTTTTAGTACTAAGGGGCCTTTGAGCTGTACATGTTAGATTCTTTTTAGAAACCCCTTAAATGTTGCATATATTGTCATATTATTTTGTACAACAAAAAAAAATTGATACAAAAATTAGGACATTAATCATCATGTCCCTTTTTCGTTTTTGGTAAAATGTTTCTAAACCCTTTGAACTTATATAAACTAGCAAATGAGCCCGTGCGATGCACGGGTTAGTAAACTAATAATAATTTTAAAATATATCAAAAATAATAAATTCAATCAAATTTTATTCGATTGAATGTAGGTGATAGCCTTCTGTAGTAGTTTTAGAAGAAAAAAAATCTTATATAAAATATTATTATTAATTAATATTATAAAATTATTATTATAACATTAACAGGAAAATTATTATTATATTAAATATCAATAATGATTGATATTATACGTTTCTTAATTATATGAAATGAAAAGACATGTGACATAGTTATGTGTAAATTTATTACAATAATAAATATTGTTAATAAATATCATTATTAATGAAATAATTCTTGTAACTTGTGAAAAATAAAAAGACATGTAAAGAAGTAAATATGCATAAAAATAAATGTCATTAGCACATTATAATATTAATGTATATATATCTTAATCCAATTTTAAAGCTTAAGTCACATTCCAACAATATTAAAAATAAACTATACTCAACATATAGTACTTAAACCTAGTGTAACAAAATAAAAATAAAAACTAAAATAAAATTGTCATATATCGAACCAAATGAGACGCATGGAACGCAC
>JAYMTK010000167.1:0-28633 GCA_036897405.1 Pelargonium myrrhifolium | reverse complement strand
GGGTTTTCCACGTAAATCCGGTGTCCAATTTCGCTCTCATTTTTATTTCCTATCTCTAATTATTTGCTCATCGGGTCTTTTCGATCCTAACACAATGTTGAGAATCAACTACACAAATCATTTTTCTCCTCCTCCACTCCAACTGATTCAATCATATCTTAAACCAACAACAACCAAGTCATTTCCCAAACAATGTTGGGAATCAACTACACGTCCAACCTATTTATTCCTATTTTAATTAAACAACCAACTCATTTCCAAAACAATGTTGGGAATACACTAATCATTTTTCTCCTCCACTCCAACCTATTCAATCCTATATTAAACCAAGTGTAGCTATGTTTTTTTCTTGCCACTTCTTTCCGTCTTAACTTAGCTCTATTCGTAATTTTTTTAGCTTATCCTCACTGAAATCTCTTGTCTTTCTTCGCAAGATCACAAATCTCCTCAAGCATAATAAAAACAATATAAAAATCATCTATTTTCATCAATTATACAAGTTCTCAATACCATGAATAGCACAAACAAAATCCATGACCCAAGATATAATTTCTACCTCCAATCCATTAGCTTCAAGTTCACGAGCATTGCACTTGCAACCTAAATAAACTACACAACTTTCACCTCATAGTCAACAAAACGTAGCAAAAAATAATAATAATAATAATTAAATAATAAAAAACTGAACAGAATAGTACATGAATCATTTTTCTCCTCCTCCACTCCAACCGACTCAATCCCATCTTAAACCAACAACAACCAAGTCATTTCCCAAACAATGTTGAGAATCAACTACACGAATACACCAATCATTTTCCTCCTCCTCCACTCCAACCTATTCAATCCTATCATAAACCCAACTTAGCTCTATCCATAACTTTTTTAGCTTATCCTTGTCGAATTCTCAACCCTTTCTTCTCAAGGTCACTAATCTACCAAACATAATAAAAACAATATAAAAATCACCTATTTTCATCAACTATACAAGTTCTCAATGCCATTAATAGCCCAAACAAAATCCATGACCCAAGATATAATTGCAGCAAGCAATGCTCGTGAACTCGAAACCAAAATAAATTACACAACTTTCACCAAAAAATATATATTTTTAAAACTGTTTATGCTCGTGAAGAGCTCATATGAAACCTGAAGAACAGAATAGTAAAAGCAATGCACAAAAAGTGATGGAAATGGGAGAGAGAGAGACAGCAAACCTAAATCTCCGGCGAGAGGAAGATACAGAGAAGCAGAGAGAGAGAGAGGAGAGAGTGGAGGCAGAGACAGATCTGAGTTTTAACCCTAAATTGTACCGTACTTAAGGAAATATGAATATTAAATATATTTTTTTTATTTGTTGAAGATAAGTTTTTTTTTTTAACTTCTTTTTTGCTGTACTTCACTTTTTATTTTAAAAATTATATTTTATCCTAAATTTGTGGGTGACGTGGCAATAAATATGTAAGAATTTTTGTGTTTAAAATTAAATTTAAATAAATAAATAAATAATTTTTTTATCAGTTCAGACCTCAAAAGAAATTCAAAATAGTTTAACTTGTTACATATAATTATTAAGTATTTTGTAGTTGAATTGACGTGATTTCCAACTTATTTTTGAAATAGATAATTACTGAGAGTGTCATATTTTTTTTATATTTTTGTCTTAAAATTAATTTATTAAACTTTTATATAAAGTTTGCTATGAATGAATTACCGATGATATTTTTATTATAAATTAATTAGTATACTTTGAGTTTGATAAAACGCACAATTGATTACACATTTACAAAAGAAGATGCCCATGGTGAAAGCAAAAGGTCGGGAGGTGGAGGGCGGTGATCTGGTTGTAGCAAAAAGTGGAGCAGAATCTGTCCAGGAGGGGTTCACAAAAACTCGGCATGAGGAAGACTTGGCGGACGAAAGCGGGAGGAGTGTTTTTTGATTATGTTATTTCTGGTTTGGTTTTGTTTTTTTTGTTAGTAATTGTTTTGTTTGTTTTTGGATTACTGTTTTGTTATTTTGGACTTTTGTTGTTGCCCGCACCGAGATAGATGTGACTCGGGATTCGATTTTGCTTTGGATTTTTTTGATTCATTTTCCCGTATTAGAGTTGGGAAATGATATTAAGAGGAAGAAAAAAAAACATGTTTCGTGTCTTATGAACATGCGGTGTGGGATTTGCAATCTATTTTTGTAGCTTGCTCGAGTTATGATCATATGATTTTCTTTTTTATGAAAAATCATGTGCATTAATGAGTCATCATCTGAAACTTTGAAGTCATTTTCATGACAAAAAGTCGTAATCCAAACATGAGAAAATGAGAATCTCATTCGCATTTTCATTCTTGATTCTCATTCCCGAACAAACATTCTAATCCAAACGCTAGTATGAAAAGTTTACGGTAACAAAAAATAATGATGATGATACAGATCTGTACAAATCCTATGCAAGAATTCGTGAGTTCGCCAAACCAGCATTTACACATTGGAAAAGAAGAAGGAAAAAACGCTTTAAGCGAAAGGAAAAGAATTTTGTGCCCGAGGATGGCAAACAACTTCCCGGGTAGCGATCCCTTTAAAGACTTAAGCCGGCAATGGTTCCTCCATAACTGCATAGTAACAAAGCAATTAAGTTTCCAATAGACGCTTATAAGTTATTTGTGTGTATGACAGAGAGAGAGAGAGAGAGAGAGAGACCTTTTCTCGTGGAGATCTCGGCTTTGGGAGCATCGGCAACTGGTGTTTTGGTAGGAACATCGGGAAGGTCCAACTCGTCTTCTTGTTTTTCGGGAGCTAATGTAGACGCGGGAACTTCTGGGAGATCTTGAAGCGTGACCTAAATTATGCCAAAGAGTTCAAAGCAACGGATGTTCTCGTTATCATTTGAAAGCAACAGAATCACCAAGTTGCCAATATCTCGAGCAAAACAATCATAACTCAATGGAAAGAGAAAAATGAAAATATAAATGTAGCGTTTGAACTATAATTTTTGTCCAAGAACGGGAATGAGAATTCCATTCTTCATGTTAGAATTATGATTTTTTAGACGTGAGAATGGCTTTGTAATGGGAATGTCGACATGTCGTTTTCATTCCCATTCCAAAATTCTTAATCCAGAAGCTACCGAAATTCGAAAGGGAAAAAAATGATAATATGCCGATATTCCGTTTATGACAGCAATGTATTATCTGTACGAAGAATTGCAAAGTCCGAACAGTCATTTCTAGCATTCCGAAGAAGAAGAAAATTTGCTTGAGAACAGAAGATGCGACAGAAACTCGGGACCATTATGGTTTTTAGCATTTTGGGTTATCGACAAAGAAGAGAACAACTGATTCGAACAAAAAATGGACGTACCTGAGTTTCCAAGTTCTCGAATTCTGCCAAAATCTCCTCCTCATCTTCAGCTGATAATTGCTCTCCAAGAGCTGCGTTAATTTCCTACAAAAATCATAACAAATGTCGACATTAAAATTAGTAATGTTTGAAACTATAACAAAAAGTCCCGAAAATTTGCATTGACAAATTTATCAGATACAACCGTAAGGTCACGTAAGAATTAAGAGAAGTGAGGATTAAGCTTACATCTTGATAAGCTTTTGCTTCGGCGGTATCATCCATCAGTTTTTGAACATCCATCAGATCGATCTCACTTTGCATTGCTTTAATTGCACTATTACCGGACTTCAAGCTCTCAAAAACAGCTTTCTGTTTGCTTGTAAGCTCGATATCTGCTAACTGAGACAAAACATATATGGGAACGGTCACAAAACAAATCCTATAAAATAGGTGAAAGACCCAATTTGGTCCTTGAACTTTCGTGTTTGGACTCAATTGTGTCCGTGAACTTTTTTTTAACCCAAAAGTCCTGAACTTTCAAAAATGAACCCAAAATGGTCCTTGCCGTTAGAACTTATATCAAAAGTTCAAGGACCAAATTGGGTCCAAATACGAAAGTTCAGGACTATTTTGGGTTAACCAAAGTTCAGAGACCAAATTGGGTCTTTTACCTTTAAAATATAATCAAGTGACACTTGAAAGCAACACTAAAGGATACATAGCAATTTCTAATCGGGAGCAAGGAGCCTCAGTCAAAGAGTTAACGGGTAAGACTTAGCCATACTTGAAATCAATTGGAACCGTCAAGAGTATAAGCGATAATTAATGAGGTGTCATCATCTCATTGGCTCAACCGAGTCTCAACCAGTAACTCTTTGGTTGAAATTCTTTTTGCTCTCCCTAATTTCCTATACTTGTTTTTAACGGAATGGGTCGTTAAAAGTGTCCTAAAAATTGTAGATTGTCGAGAAAAGTGTTTGAATAGCTAAAACAAAAAGTGGGTAGACATTGGTTCAAACTTCGATCTAACATACTTGTTGTTCAACATTAAGGAGCCAGGTATCGACTTGCTTCAATAGTTCTTCTTGTGTCTTCTTCTTCTTCAACGCTAACAAGGCTCTGTCTTTCTTCTTCTCACGGATCAAGACTCTCGCAGCTTCCTTTTCCGACTCAATGATAGCGTAGAGCTGAAAGAAGTAGATAAGAGGTGAGGATCTTGTAAGAAAACACA
The DNA here is from genome assembly GCA_036897405.1 of Pelargonium myrrhifolium. Taxonomy (NCBI): domain Eukaryota; kingdom Viridiplantae; phylum Streptophyta; class Magnoliopsida; order Geraniales; family Geraniaceae; genus Pelargonium; species Pelargonium myrrhifolium. Next base: position 24,066 of record JAYMTK010000167.1, on the reverse strand, counting down.
CCAAGAGAAGCTCCTACGTAATATGTATTTAAAGCATCGCGACGACAAAAAAAATTAAGCAGGCAAATTTGTGAAAGGCTCGAGAATAAAATCATTTCGAATCGAGCAAAACTAACAACGTTCCAATCCTACTTCAGACTTCACCAACAACGTACACACAGCTCTATCAATTGGTCAACAAAACAAACTTCGGAAGATTGAGCTTTGTTCATTGATTTTTCAAACTTAAACCCATTAACCAGCATATTACGAATAATTAAACCCTATAACCGTTTCAAATTTATCTACAATAACAAGTTTCTAATCCAGCTACCGATTTCACCAACACAAACGCCTCTATCAGTTATTGATCAACAAAGTTTGCAACGTGTAATGAATAATTAAACATTTAAACCTATAATCATTTCAAATTGATCTAACTTAACAAGTTTTCAATCCAACAACAGATTTCACCAGCATCACACATCTCTATAAGTTATTGATCAACAAAAACACTCCGCAAAACTGAGCTATAGAGCATTGATACTTCTAAAAAACCATTAAGCCGCACATTATGAATGATTAAACCCTACAACCATTTCAAATTGATCTAAATTAACAAGTTACCAATCCAACTACCGATTTCACCAGCAAGACACGCATCTCAATATGTTGTTGATCAACAAAAAAAACATCAGAAGCTTGAGCTTTGAGCATTGATCCTTCTAACTAAAGCCCATTAAGTAGCATTTCACCCACAAAACACTCACCTCTATAAGTTACTGATCAAAAAAAAAAAAAAAAAAACTAAAACTTATTGAGCTTTGAGCAATGATCCTTCTAACTACAACCCAGTATCATTTCACATTGATCTAAATAAAAAACTCTCCAACCCAATTACAAATTTCACCACCAACAAACACTTCAATCCATTATTGATCAACAAAAAAAAAAAAAAAAAACTTCGGAAGCTTGAGCTTTGAGCATTGATTCTTCTAACTAAGACCCATTATGTAGCATTTCACAAACAAAACACTCAGCTCTATCAATTATTGATCAACAAAAATATTTGATTGAGCTTTGAGCATTGATCTTTCCTACTAACACCCATAATCATTTCAAATTAATCTAAATTAACAACAATACAAATTTCACCACCAACACACACTTCAATCCATTATTGATCAACAAAAAAAACTTTTGAAGCTTGAGCTTTGAGCATTGATCCTTCAACTAAAATGCATTAAGCAGCATTTCACCAACAAAACACTCGGTTCTATCATTTATTGATCAACAAAAAAACGTAATTGAGCTTTGAGAGTTGATCCTTATAACTAAAAGTCTAAAACCCATAATCATTTCAAATTGATCTAAATTAACAACTCTCCAATCCAACTAAATATTCCACCAACAACACACACTTCAATCAATCATTTATCAACAAAAAAACAAACATTAAACTAACGTCACACCAAGCCACCTCAAAATCTTCAACAATCAGAGATTCCACTAAAATTCCCAACTTACAAAACTCAATCAGTGATTCAAAATTAGCAGAACTGGCCCAAAACAAGCTCAAGCAAGCATAAATGAGACAAATTTACCAGAAACAGTCATAAAAATCGGAAATTGAAGAACTAGAGACGATCAAGGACCTCATTTTGGTACTTGGCAAGCTTGCGTCTTTGGGTCTTGAGAGAGAGGATGGCTTTGTCAACTTCGGTGATTTTCGGCTTCTTCGCAAGCAAATTACCCATCTTTCTCAAGTGGGTTTTGAGCGATTCTTGTCAATTTCTCGGATTTTCGGAGAATTGGAGCTGAGAATTTCACAAACCCTAGGTTGATAGAGCTCAGGGAAGGTCCGATCCCAAGTCCTTCCTCTTTGTCTCTCTGTCAATGAAGTGCCTCTGGCTTTTCAGTTGAAGAGTCCAATGTAGAAAACAAATTATAGATAATAAAAAATAATTAATTAATTATATATATATTTTGAAGGAAAAAAATAAATCAATAAATTAACAATTTCACATCCACAGAGACCGCAAGGAACTTCGGTTATCATTTATTCGTTGAGATTCCCAAGTAAGAGATAAAGACAAATAGATTCTGGCGGACGTTATGCGCTCATAAATTTATTAGAGCGGGTATATGTGTTAATTGATGATGATGTGGTATCATCTTATTGGTATCTTTTTAGTGGCTCAGATTCTTTTTTCTCATTTAGAAATTGATTTTAATAAAGTTTTTCTATGGCTCCAAAATGCGGCGACAGTGGCTGAGCACGGTGACGCGCAGTGATCAGTCATGGGGTTAAAGGAATTAAAGGGGTGTAAGGGTTTTGGGAACCCCTCGGCGGCGGTCTAATCGATGGTGGTAGTTTTTGTGACACTGTTCATCAAACGTCGGTGCAAATCATGTGTGGTTTTTGCTGGACATAATCAATTTGTTTCTCGTCGAGAGGGAATGGGTATACTGATTGTCGTCGACGAGCAGTTACAGGGTCTGTAGAATTTCTCAAGCCGATTTAGTTCTACAAATGGAGTTCTGAATCCAAGTGGCATGGTTCTCTCGGGTAACGAGGACAAGAACGAATCAACTTCAAAAAATAATATGTCGGATCATGAGGAGCGGATCCGCCCACTATTGTAGTTGAGTTATGTGGGTCCTGCCATGGGAGACCTCTAACAGTAGGGGATAAGCTTGGGGCTCGAGATAAGATCCAAGTTAGTTTGTGTCTATGTCTTAACTTTTTCGACAAAAGTTTGTGAGTACGAGAATCTGAATTTATCTTGTTCTATTGACCTACGGTGTTAATGGATGAGGGGTGCTAATCACTAAGTTGGTCCGAAAATACTGAGATGTGTTTGGTTTCTAGCTATTATGTGTATCTATATTTGAACAATTCCATCTTTACTTAATGAAATACGATTATTATTCAAAAATAATAATTTCACACACATATAGCTTACCTTTTGGGCAATGACATATTTCAGAAATTATGATTGAAAAGACGTAACCAAAATCCGACCTGACTTAGTGGCTCAAATCCCGCAACATAACCCAACCAAATCTAAATCTTCTTGGGTTGGGTTTGGACCTAAACTCTAAAGAAAAAACTCAACGTGAAACCTGAATTGACACCTCTACGATATTCCATATTTTGCTCTTGAGCAAAAGAGAACCAACCAAATTATTAGATTCCACACTCTTTAACACAAACATGAAGCAACCTATTGAAAGATTGATTCACTATTCTCTGTCTCCTTCAAGTACCAACTACAATGAGATTGATTGTTTTGGGTATTGGTTGAATATTTATTGCTTGCTATAAATATATTTACTTGCAAGCTTAGATTTGGACTTCAACTTTTAAAGAAAATGTTGGTTGGAAGTTGACATCAACCTAAACCATATTAGCAAAAAAGTGATTAAAGAAGCAATAAGGTTTCAACATATACCAAAATTCCACTAGCATTTGTTTTGATGGTTTTCTCTATTGCTTTGTTTGGCATTGTAACTTACCTTCGGTACAAAAATAATCAGTTTCCGCGACAGTAAATTTACTGTCCGTTACGGAAGGCGGCTCAGATGTGGATGATGGCCAACGACATTAGTTCAATGTGTGCAATTTTTTTTCTGATAGTTTTTCGCTGCGAAAAGTAGTGCTTCGGTGATTGTAGTGTTCTGTTGCGTTGTTCCTAACATTCGCGACAAGTTATTTAGTGTCTGTCAGTTTAGACTTTGGGTGGTGAAATCGGAAATTTGGCGACGGAAAGAGACCGTCGTGAAAAATAAGATTTCTTGTAGTGTTTTCGCTGCGTAAAAAGTCATTTTATCTGATTTATGATGACTAATAAACTTAAGTGTTTGCAGATAATTACGAGTGGATTTGTAAATGAACAATTATAAGTGCGAAATCATGTGAAATACGGAGTATAGATTATCATTTGACTTATTAACATTTATGATGAGTAAAATGTGTATCAGTTGACTGATATAACTTTATATCAGTTGCAACTTAACCAAGCTAATGAAGTGATGACAACTCATTAAATTTAACTTCTTCCTACCCAATTGAATTTGTGGGAGCGGAGCGATCCGTCCGGATTCATGATTTTAAATAAGGTGTCAGCGCCTTATTAGTGCAACTGATATAAAGTTATATCAATCAACTGATGCTCATATTACTCTTTATGATTATGTGAAATTGTGAAAGTAGATGTATCAAATGATAAATATAAATTTTGTTTTTGCAAACTTATTATGTGATTAGGCAAATTCAACTAAAAATTTAGTCCAAATTTAATGCTTAATTAATGATTGTTCTTATCAATTAATTAAGTAATTAATAATTAGATACTTTTCACTTAGACTTAATTGATTTGATCACTATGTTACTGGTTTGATAAAGTCAAATCAATTGTTTAGGTGACAAAAAAAATAATAAAAAAAGTTAAATTAAACTTGTCACACTTGAATTTGTTCTAGCTTTTTGAAGTTCGATCGTCAAAAGTCAGATCCGATAAAATTAGATACAAAATGTTTATGTTTACCCATCTCCAATACAAAAAAAATGATTATATATAACTTATGTAACCGAACCCATAAAAATGCATATTGAATTTTTGACGTTCGCGTGTTCGGATTTAAATTGTCAACTCTAATACAAGTACTGCTAAAGTAGTAGTACTACCTATACATATGAAATAAGAGGAAAACAATCTCAGAATGACACACGATGTAGCGATGTGTATTAATCACAAGTTTGTTTTAAATTATCAACCAAATTTGTTCAATTTCGGGAACATAGTCTTTTCTAACTCCAATTAAATTGCATCAAAACACGAAGCTAACAATTTGAGATCGAAAACTGCAATCTCCCAAAACTTAAATGCGTTACGATAATAAACTTGTTCAATTTTTGGGTTGATCGTCACAAGGAGATTCACACATTTTACGTCTAAAAACTAGAATCTCAAAACTCGTTCCATGTTCACATCGGGCTCGAGCCAAGTCATTTGTGACCATCACTACTCGTTTCAAATGCACCAACCAAATTTCAACCAATTTCGAAAACCTCAACTTTAGCTATAGTTCACTTGCATCAAACACGAACCTGAAAATTTGAATCCGAATATGCAAGCACCCGAAACCTATATGCATATTTTCAAGGTCCAATCAATTTTCGGTTGAATCAAGTCGAGTCGAGCAAATCCGCACATTTGACACGTGAAAGCCCGAAATCCAAAAGCCGCAACCCATTTTCCTTTTCTAACTCAATTTCGAGAATACATATCAGAAATCTAAATTGTCAACTATAATTAAACACGACAATAAGTTAACTTATTGAAAAGTCCATTTCGAAACAAAAGTAAAGCCAAAATCATAATTAGTGACCCAAACAGAGCCTTAACACAAAACCATTGACCTCAGTGGAGTCAGATTCCGGTACCGTAACCGTTTCCGGGAAAAGAAAAAAATCAAAAACTTTCCCGGAAAACAAACAGAAAAGAAAAAAAAAAGAGAAAAAAATCAAGAAATTCCTTGACCAAACCAAGAAAAAAAATAAAATTCAAATTGTTTCCAAAAAACATTTAATCAAAATTATAATAATTTTATAACAAATAAAACAAAATCGTATTAATGTCAAATTCATCACAAAAATGGAAGCTAACTGAATGTGAGAAAGATAAAAACAAGTGTAAAATCACTCTCTTTCTCTCACTTTCTCTCACAATTTCCCAGGAAACAAACAGCACTGTGAGCCTAATGTTCGGCTCCAAAAATCTGATTCTTCGTGTTTTGAGTCTCTCTCCTCCTTCTCCGTCGTCGTCGCTGCCGAATTCGCCGTCTCAATCTGCCCTAGCCGTTCGATTTTGAAGCAATTCGAGCCTTGATCCTCTCTCATTGTCGCTCCAGTTCCTTTTTCTCGGTTTTTAGCCCTAGAAACTGGTTCAGAGACCGTTTAGCTTTCGGATTTTCAGGAGCTCAATTCATGGAGCCTGAGAAGAAGAGTACTACCGGTGGTGGTGGTGGTGAAGGTTCTTCGTCAACCTCGAAGCCGGCGACGGTTTGTTACGATTATGGAGGTAGGTTGGTGTTCGATATTGAGCTTACGCCTGGTGAGACCACAATTGTGTCCTGGAAGAAGCTGCTCCGGGACCATAATAAGGCTAAAGCTCAGGCTGCTGCTTCTGCTACTGCTGGGGTTGCGGCGGCTTCTTCTTCGCCTTTCTCTGTTGCTCAGCCTGCACTGGTATGACTTGGAACTTACTTGTTTGGATTGTTTGCTGAATCAAATTCCTACTGTGTTTTGCTTGGAATTGCAGTTTTTTTGTGTTTTGTTAGGGATTTGTTGTTGATAGTGGAATGTGAGTTTGTTGTTTGATTGTTTTTGTAGTTTATGCTACTTTGTTACTGAATTGAACTTAGTTGATAGCAGGTTGATGAATATGATTGTGATTTGTAGTGATGACAATTGAATGAAACTGAAATTGGTAGAGGGAGTGTTACTTGTGCACACATTGCATGAAAGGAATGTGATTTATGCGTATGGTTGTGAGTTTGTTGTTTGATTGTTTTTGCAGTTTATGCTACTTTGTTACTGAATTGAACTTAGTTGATAGCAGGTTGATGAATGTGATTGTGATTTGTAGTGATGACAATTGAATGAAACTGAAATTGGTAGTGGAAGTGTTACTTGTGTGCACATTGCATGAAAGGAGTGTGATTTATGCGTATGGCTGTGATGGTTCTTTGTAGTATCTTTTCCTCAATTTTACTTGATTCGTAGAGGATTTGTTGTTGACAGTGGATTGCAAATTCTGTGTGTTGGAGTTAGAGTTGTGTTTTGATTTTTTTTTTCTTTTCTTTTCTAGTTTATGCTACTTTCTTACTGAATTGAACTTAGTTGATAGCAGGTTGATGAATGTGGTTGTGATCTGTATTTGATGACAATTGAATGAAACTGAAATTGGTAGTGGAAGTGTTACTTGTGTAGACATTGCACGAAAGGAATGCGATTTATGCATATGCTTGTGATGGTTTGTAGAATCTTTTTCTCAATTTTACTGGATTAGTAGAGGATTTGTTGTTGACAGTGGAATGCTAGTTAGAGTTGTGTTTTGATTGTTTTTGCAGTTTTTGCTACTATCTTACTGAATTGAACTTAGTTGATAGCAGGTTGATAAATGTGATTGTGATTTGTATCAATGACAATTGAATGAAACTGAAATTGATAGTGGAAGTGTTACTCGTGTACAAATTGCATGAAAGGAATGCGATTTACATACTTGTGATAATTTTTTGTAGTATCTTTTCCTCAATCTTACTTGATTAGTTTGTTAGTTTTGGATTTGCAATGTAATGGGTTTCAGCTTGATTGTTTTTGCAGTTTTTGCTACTTTCTTACTGAACTGAACTTAATTGATAGCAGGTTGATAAATGTGATGTGATTTGTATCAATGACAATTGAATAAAACTGAAATTAATAGTGGAAGTGTAACTTGTGCACACAATGCACGAAAGGAATGTGATTTATATGCTTGTTATGGTTCTTTGTAGTATATTTTCCTCAATCTTACTTGATTAGTTTGTTAGTTCGGGATTTGCAATGTAATGGGTTTCAGTTTGGCATCTTAACTGATAAAAAAACTCTCGTAAATCATGTACTGTATACAGTGTTCTAACTGATTAGTGGATAGCAGATTGATAAATGTGATTGTAATTCATATTTATGTCAATTGAATGAAACTGAAATTGATAGTGGAAGTGTTACTTGTGATTGTGAACACATTGCATGAAAGGAATGTGATTTATGCGTGTGCTTGTGATTGTTCTTTGTAGTATCTTTTCCTAAATCTTACTTGATTAGTGTGTTAGCTTGAGATTTGCAATGTAATGTGTTTCAGTTTGGCTTCTTAACTCATCTTTAACTCTAATAAATATTTATGTCAATTGAATGACATTGAAATCGATAGTGGAAGTTTAATTGTGGACACATTGCATGAAAGGAATGCAGTTTATGCATATGCTTGTGATGGCTTTTTGTCGTATCTTTTCCTCAGGCTTACTTGATTAGTTTGTGATTTGCAATTTAACGGGTCTCCAATTTTGAAATTTCAACATATTCCTACCATTTTCCCAGTTTTGATTTGATGTAATTGTTGTATAGGTCACGGATACAATACATAAATGTCATAAATTGAACCTTTGTTAGTTTGTTTATATTTATTTGCTCTATTCTCTTTCCTTATGTGTCTAGGCATCACCGTTTGATTGGAACTTTGTTTTCCAAATAGAAAAGCATTGAAGTTACATTAAGTATTAACTGAATAAAACATTTAGGTTTAGTTGAGCTGCAAACAGGAATGACACATGCCACAATAATCATCATTGGACCAATACTGGTTTTAGGAGAAGGATACACATAAATAATTTGTGACTGAAAATTCTTTGAGCTTTCCTGGAATTGATCCTTTGCAGGTAGAAGGATGGAGCGGAGAGAATATATTGCATTTATGTGAACACTTAAAACCTACCATGATTCCCAAAATGGGATACTGCCCTTTGGTTTAACAAAATTTCACCGATACTCATTATTTACTTCAATAGAAGGAATCTGGGTTCAAAAGACAAGCATAAGTGAGATTCGAAAGTTCCTTAACTAATGAAAAGTTTATCTGCTGTGGCTCATGCTATCTCCAGTGCACCTGCTACTGTGATCAGAGCCGTGCATAAGATATTGCACTGTTTGATGTTTTTATTTTCATTTTTTATATATCTTCTCCCCTCAGTGAATGTATATGGAAGAGTTAATATCTTGTTAATGAAATATATTGCATGAATGATAATGTGAATATATTATGTATTTCAAGTGCTGGTTTATGCACTTGATAGTGATTGTTTTCTGTTACTAATTGGACGCATATGAGCGTAGTATTATTGTTCCTGGAGTTCACACATGCATGACCTATCCATACGTGCTATGAAATGTTGTATTTCGCAAGGAACACTTTGCCATCATATTTTCTAGTATTCCTTGAGCGTTTAAGAGTAGACTTATATCTATATGCTTATGTAGGACCAAACTATGGAGTCCAAACCTGAGGATGCACCTCCTTCAAATCGGTTTAGTGCTGTTGTTGAGAAGATTGAGCGACTCTATGTGGTATATAACTTTAATTTCAAAAATAAATCTGGTTCACCTTTCTAGTTCTTGAACTTTATTTTCTCGGTGGAAGTTTGTTATTTGTTAGTTCTTGACAGCACTGCAAATTATGTGCTCTCTCTCTCTCTCTCTCTCTCTCTCTCTCCCTTATCAAACATATATGCATTTGTGCAAATGCTTTCTCTTTTTCCTCACTCGTCTCTCTAGGCCTTCAATTTTGTGGGTTTGATCAAATATTGCTCTAACACATCACCACTGTTTTTATTCACTGATTTATGTTATTTTTATTGAGATGTAAGCTACATCCAAACACTTGTTATTTTTATGATCAATTCTAAGATTTTGTCATATGGCTTGTGAATTGTGATGACATTATTTTCAGGGAAAGCAAAGTAGCGATGAAGAAGAACTTGATGATGTTCCTGATGATGATCAGTATGACACAGAGGATTCATTTATAGATGATACCGAGCTGGTTGGTGTTATTGTTTCCATTTTATAATGTTATTTTCAGTTTACTATTATTAATGACAATGTCGACGAAAGTGTTAATGACAGTGTCAATGAATTTTACGAATTCATTTCATGTTTAAACAATGCACATGTACGGTCTTTGTTGTTAGATTTAAGTTTCCTTCCATTTGTGCTCGAGACCAATCTGTATAGAGTATTGCCAAAAAAATGTTACAGTTAAAATATGCTTTCATTTGAAAATTTCCTTGTTAGTTTGATGTGTTTTTGTCTTTTATGGTGCAGGATGAGTATTTTCAAGTTGATAAGGCAACTACCAAGCATAATGGATTCTTTGTGAATAAGGGGAAATTGGAGCACATGTGAGATTCTTGTGCCTATTCTCGTTAACAATCTTTCAGTTGTACAAGAATATCGAACTTGTTGATGTTTCTTGTACTAATCTTGAATCTTTATCCGGTATTGGGTGCACACCATAACTTTTCTGGGTATTTTCATATGGATACATCTTTGTTCTTTAATATGCTAGACGTTGTTACAAATATAGATTAATCTAAAGATGTATAACATGTTTAGATGTTCAATTGCTGTTTTTTTATTAGGGGTGTAATCATTTTGGTTATATCTTTCCCATAATTTTACTGGTCTTCCTTTGTTTCCATTATATGTATGATCTGAAAAGATGCTAGAAATGATAAAGCAATTAGAGGACTGTCCTGGGCTGGGAAATATGGAGCAGCTAAGGATCTCATCTTCAGCATTAGTTATGTTGCGAGAAATCCAAAATCAAAGAGAGTAGAATGAACAAAATTTGACTAGTTGCTGCATCAAATATTAGGAAACCCGATATATAAGGGATTTAGTGATGCTATTCTTACGGCCTTAATTTTTTCTCATAACTTTCTTGCTAAGCTTACATGGGCAAGATCGTCAAAAATGAGAACTAATACATGTAGGCTCTTTTGGTCATTGGAGTTACCTGTTTCCAAATAGGGTTTTGACCAGAAGTTGCGGGTATATCAATTTCTGATAGGATTTGAACTTACATGCTAGAAGATATTAGTGGGTCCTAGTCCTACATGCTTTGTTTGCTAAATTTCTCTTAGAAGTCAAGTTCCTGATATATATATATATAATTAGCCAATTCAACCAAGAGATTAAGAAATATCTCTCTTGTGGCACTCAACACTATTCTCACATGACACACCTGGAGTGTTCTGATATTTCGGAAACTAGGTCGGTTCTACACCTTTGGCTTCAGTGATATCTTTCTATATAGACTCTTACTTTAAAGAAATAGAAGTAATAGGCTAAAAATAGTGATGAAGGTAATAGGCTAAAAAACGTTTAGATGAGCCTTATGTTAGGCCTATACAGTAAGGGGTTTCAACCACTTTCTTTCTTCCCTTTGCTCTCTAACCTGACGAGCGAAGAACCTTTCCTCATTATTTCCCCTCTCTTTTTTGTAATCTCTCATTTTATTCTCTTTTGTGCTTCCCACTCCCATCCAACAAGCAAAGTTTAAGTGCAATGACCTGGAATGCAAGAAGATAGTGAAAGAGATATAAAAAAAAAAACTTTGGAGGGGTGATTTATGTGATGAAAACAATTCACTCTGATAATAAGCTAATAAAGAGACTAAAATTCAGATAAGCCATCTGGTATTTTTTTATTTCTTAGGTTATAGCCTTCATACCCAAGCGTAAGTTACTATATGCATCTACCCTATGTGAGATGCAATGCTTCATAGTAAACACAAGGGATTGCCTAATGGTCAATGCATCCCAACTCAGGTAGTGGGTGACACTTAAATTAAATCTCTCTCTCTCTGGGATCAATCAGTTACTGGGTTTACTGTGCATTATCTAATACAGAGTGGATGATAGCCAGATAGCCTCATCTCTATTTGGATTAGTTTGGTGGACTAAGAGATGTAGAAGCGTGCTGCTTGTGACACAAAAATCAGAACAAAACAAAACAACAAAAAGATGCAATGCATTAATGTGGAGAAATTGTCGTTTCTGAACTGTTAGTTCCTATGTGGTGCAATGCATTAATGTGAGGATTGCATGGATTATATCATATTTAAGTTCCATAAGATCAACGGTTGAAATTGTTAGCGATAAGGAAGGCTGCACGTGTGTGCACCTAGACTAATCTTCATGCGTTTTTTTTAAATCTTCACACGTGAGATACTATTTGAAATAAATTGATTCATGAACCTCCTGAATATTTCCTCCCTTCTTTCCAAATTTATTTATCTATTTATGAGTCACGGTACAAATTCAAAATTTTATTACTTTCTTAACTTGTGCTTTTCCATGTTGAAGGAAGATACTAAATAGTGTGGATTACATTGAGGTAGCTATTGAATGGTGGACTATCTCTGGAAACAGATACTTTTTTTAGTTGAGGGAAAATGTTTTAAATTTTTTTTTTGAAAAGGTTGGTTCTTTAGAGCCGGGGGGGAAATTAGTTAAGCTTGAGAATTTTATATAAAGATAATCAGTAATGACAACGCTGGTTTCTTATTAGTGTCTCAAAGAATGTTTTTTTTCTTATTTGTTACATATTGGGCTATATATGCGGTCTGTGAAGTACGATCTGCATTTCGTTGACTTTTCTTTTTATCAATATTTCTCTTTTAACGATTTATGCATAAATGCATTTAATGAATTTCATTTTTTTTTTGTTAACATAATCTTGTCTGACTCGCTTACTTCTGACCTTACAGAGATGAACCTTCCTTATCACCCAATCAACAACAGAAGAGAAGGCGAAAAAAAAGGGACAAGTCTGTAGAAGATAAAGACGATGGTCATGGACCCAATAAACATACAAAATTGGGTCATGCAAGGATGAAGGTAGCTGCAAGAACTGCACCGTTGGTGGGGAGATCTTCTAACTCTCAGAGTTCCGTAGCTATGGAATGTTTTCAAGATGGGCAATTGCATCATTCATTTAGTGCTCCAATGGGATCTTTGACAAAGAAATCTGCTGATTGTGCAACTAAAAGTGAGCAATCTTCATATCCGAGAATCTCAAGTAGGGATGATTCTGGGCTTCCATTAAAATTAGATAATAGTGAAACTCAGAGGATTGGTATCACTCAGTCTAATGTGAGGGATACAATTGAATTCTCTGATGCTACACATCAGAAATATCAGGAGAAAAATTCATCGAAACTAATTCAGCCTCCAGCCAAAAGATTAATGAGTGATACTGATGAACGCGAATTCTCCACCAAAAAGCGCAAGGACAAGAACGGAAGTGACAAGTTGCCTGACCTGAATCTTCCCGTGAGCAATGATATGGTACAACAACCTGTAGTAAGTATTAGTATTCCCAAAAAAATCATTTAATGAAATTATAAGTGGAGATTTACCTCATTGTGGCTTGTGCAATTTTCTGATTAGTAACCAGCAGTCTCCTCTTGCATGAACCTTTCTACTCATTTGCTTGCTTCTTACACATTAATCTGTCACTACTTCAATATAATTGGCTTCTTTGTTTCACAATGTATGCGGTTTAAGTTTTAACTTAACATTGCAACTGACCAAAACAATAGTTTTTTTGTGTGTTTAAACTTGGTTGAGCTACATTCTTGATCTATATTTTATACATTCATAAAGCATCATGAGGTTCATTTATGTTAATGGAGGGCATATGTATGTATCTATATTCTACATGCTGATTGAAGTTTGCCATTATATTGCAAGTATCATCCTCATTGAAAGTCACTAGTGGTTTGACAGCTTTATTGATTTCACACATGCTATTGTGTTTATATTATCTTGATTTCACCTTTTTGCAGGAAAATACAACCACACAATCAAAGGATATTCCTAGTGTTAGGCCAAAGGGAACAATGCTTGAAAGGGCCATCAGGGAGTTGGAGAAAGTTGTTGCAGAATGTGAGTTTCCCAGTTTGCGTAGGAATTCAGATTATCGATGAATGAAAAATCTTGAGCAGTCTCATCTAAATTAACTTTTCTATGCAGCAAGACCACAAAAAATGGAAATTCAGGATGCCGATAGTTCATCCATGTCAATTAAAAGGAGACTGCCTCGTGAAGTTAAACAAAAGCTTGCTAAAGTTGCTAGACTAGCGGTATTTTGAAGCTCTTTCTCACTGTGTGTGTGTGTTTTGTGTATTTCCTGTATATTGTCTCTGAATTCTGGCTTCTTCTTTTTGAAATACTAGCTTAAATCCCTGAAAATATTTAAATCCTTTTTGTGGCAATTGCAGCAGTCAAGCCAAGGGAAAATATCAGAGGAATTAATTAACCGCCTAATGAGCATTCTTGGTCATTTAATGCAGCTCAGAACTCTGAAGGTACATACTATTAAATAGTTTCCTTAGTGTGAAAAGGCATTGATATCTAGCTGAGGTGGCTGAGGACCTACTTTAGATAATCTTCTGAGAACTTATATTGTTGTAGAATGTTCGAATTAATCTTATTATCTGAAAATCAGTTTTAGGTTCTTTTTTAACAATTGATTAACAGGCATCTGCTCGCGGAACTGTACTCAAGTAGAAATGCATCATGATTTTTGGTTCTATTGCTGTCAATTTAAGTTACGATTTACAGCTATTGATTTCTCTTTCATTAATTTTGTCCATTATATCTGGCTGCAGAGAAACTTGAGAGAGATGGTTTTGCTGGGATTATCCGCAAAACGAGAGAAAGCTGATAGGGTTCAACAAATTAAGAAGGAGGTTGTTGAGATGATTAAAGTGCAGGGTCACTCAAAATCCACGGTAGGCTATGGATTCCTTAACTATTTCTCATATACTTTACCATTGGACTAAAATAACCATTCCAATCCTATATAAATACTAATTATTGTATCCAATGAGCCCTCTCTTCCTTACATAGTGAACAATCTGCAAAAAGTATAGTGTTCATAGTTGGGTCAATTTCATTCTTAAGATGCAATAAAAGTCTAGTATCCTTGGGGCTCTTCCTAATGAATCTTTCGGTTCAATTTATGAAATATATCACTGGTACGCTGTATACTAATGCATAATTTTGACAAGGTGTCTAAGCAGCAAGATGGAGCAACTGATGATTTTCAGATGGAACTTGGTTTCGAAGATAAGGGAGCTCTAAAAGGAAAAAATAGCATGGACAATGCAATCGAAGATAAAATATGCGATCTTTATGACCTATATGTTCAGGTGCTTTCCTTAACCACTCTAGATTCACACAAAACTTTAATATAGTAAATCTCAATGTGTTATTTTCTCTGTTAAAATTACTCGTTAATGGTTCCAGGGGATGGATGAAGATAAAGGTCCACAAATGAGGAAGTTATACGTTGAGGTAGTAACCATTTTTATTATTTTCCTTTCTTGTTTCCAAAGTTATGATTGGGTCTGGACCGAAATTTTGGACAGTATATTGTTCCCTTATTTCACTCCAATTTTCATTTTTTTCCTTTCTATTTGATCTCTTTTAGAAGTATTTATATACAAAATGGAATTGGTCCATTTGTTCCGGCCATTTTTGGTCCGGTTCCAGACCGATGCACAACTCTCAATTGAACTCACCGGACACTTGGATGCTGTTAATGGTATCTCCATTGCTGACATAAAATGTCGTGTGTTCCATTCAGCTTGCAGAATTGTGGCCCAATGGATCCATGGACAACCACGGGATAAAGAGTGCTGTTGAAAGGGCAAAGGAGCGGCGAAGGGCACTGTATAACCGTGAAAAGGTACGGACATATTTCTTCTTCCTGATGCCATAACAACTTATGCCGTATAGTCGTGCTTAAACTCTGAGTAGAGCTGGCAAATGGGCCAATGGCCCGCAGGCCACCACTGACCCAGCCCAATAATACGGGACCGGGCCGGCATAAAGTGACCGATAAACACACAGGCGATTTTTGCCCAAACCGCAGCCTATTTTGCTTGCAAAATGAGTCTCAGCCGGACTAACAAAAAGTGTCCTGATATGCATAGCTCGTGTTACTGCATTTACATATCTTAGTATTTGGACATATTCTAATTCAGGTTCAAGGAAAGGTCAGGAGGAAAAGTCTGTCCACACCAAAAATAGAGATGGTTCGGGGAGAATCCGGTTCAACTGCTCAGTCACATTCTCTGCCAGGACCAACCGGTAGTCAAATTTTAGCTTCATCCAGCAAGTCGGTTTCCAATACCGACACAAACCAGCATATCACATCACCAGTAAGAGTCTCCGACCAGTCCCTAAAAGGCTCCCTACTGGACCAACCCAAGCAAGAGAAACTCGAGAATCTGACCTTCCCCATGTTGAAAGAGCAAATGAAACAGCAACATCGGGAAATCGAGAAGCGGGTAAAGAAACTATCTCTAAAACCCGAAAAGGGAACCCAAAAGTCTCACAAGCAAGCCTCCGGGCTCACGGACGACGCAAGCAAACGATCTGGCTGACATGCTCTCATCTCGAACCTCGAGAAAGTTGTTGTTGTATGGAGGAGACCGGTAAGAGGTACCGTTGCAGGTTTTTCGAACTTTTCTTTTTACCGTCACTTGCATAACCTCTATCGCAGACCGGTTTCTTTCTCCAATACTCTCAGTTGATGGTTTGTGAAAGTAGAGATAGAGATAGTAGAGCATCATACACAGTTGAGTCAGTGAGTGACTAGTGGTCGTAGTTTTTAGAGGTATAGAGGAGTTTGGATTCAGATATGGACATGAACATTTTAGAGAGAGAGAGAGAGGTGTCTTGATTTGTCACCCCCAAGAGATGATATTGGTCTTTTCATTTTCAATTTAAATTGAGAATAATGTTTCATTGTTCATATTATTTGGGGACTTTTTCATAGTTGGATAGTGAAGCTTGTTGTTATAGGAACCTTATTTTTCTTGAACTTGTTTGTGTTTCTTGGAGGTTTTGGCACTTAGTTTGGCAAATGGGCCGGGCCGAAAAATGCTCGGGCAAGGCTGGTGATGGCCTGCGGGCCGGAATCGGGCTTAGCCCTGGCTCGGGTCTAAACAGACCAGGTCAAAATAGAGCCGGCAAAATGGACCTGTACCCGCGGGTACCCGCCACCCTACCCTAAAAATGTTGGGTTCGGATTTGATTTTTTCAACCCTAAAAAATCGGGTCGGGTTGGGTATACCTGCTATTTTATGCCTAAGCCCCGATTTTCGACCCTAACCCGACCCGACCAGATCTGATCCTACTTTTTGCCACCTCTAGGTCAAAATACATGCATGTTCATCGGGCAACTTCTTTCGGCCTTGACCCGGTTTTGTCGGGTCATATTAGTGATGCCCCACACTCCCACAACATCGGCAATGTAGGGTTGAACGGGTTGGGACAAAAAACACGCGTGTTCTTTTTGCCGATCTTAATGTCTTGCTACTAAGTGGGGTATGTCAGAACCGATGGAAAGTTGACAAATAATAACGCTTGAGTTTTTGGTTGGATTGAGTTTACTTTTAGGAAATTGCGAATTGGGTCAGGCGAACCTGCAGATTTTGCCTAAAGCTATGGGCGATACTCGTGTTTGCGGGTTGGGCTTATGTGTTGAAAGTGCAATATTAAGTTAAGCAGGTCAACTCAAACCTAATTATTAAATTGGTTATATTACACGAGACAAATACTACCTGGCTACGAGTGCGTTGACATAATATGGCACGACTTACACATTTAAATGGGTTCAAAATTTCTAGACTCTATTCGACATAACATTCCTTGACCTTAGTCGACATAACTTACATAGACGGGTTGATATTGATCTAGCACATCCAATACATTTGATCTATTTTATAAATTTACATTACTACTAAGTTAAACTCTAACCTACTAAAATGTGTATCGTGTTCACTTCGTATCATGTATCATAATTGTCCCTAAAACTTGAAATTCGAATAAACCCGACTCTACTTCAAAACGAGCCAAATACCTTTTCAATCTGAACTCGAAAAAACTAAATCCGAAACATTTCACGCGCCACAAGCGCGTGTATATCACTCAAAACGAGAAATGGCGCTATAGCACAGTCCAGTTTCTGCTCTTTCACTTCACTGATCGCCGAAGCAAAGTCTCAGTCTCAAACCCTCTAATCTCCGAAAAGCTCCTAAGGTTTTGGCTCTTCGTTTTCTTCTCCAATTTTCGCGCCATTTCTAGGTTTTCGTTGTTGACTCCATTTTTTGTTAGCTCAGCAAAGAAGCTGAAATGTCGTGGAGGGGCAAGAGAAAGGACGACGAGGACTGCGCCTCCGGCGGCGACTCCGAAGGTCACGATCGCCCGAAGAAGGCGCCCAAGACGGACGACGAGGACTCCGATAGCATCACTGTCTGCGAGGTATCAATTTCGTTTTTTCTGTGTATGTGTAGAGGAAAGTTTCGATTTTTAGGGTTTTTATGGAGAGTTGGTGTTTGGGTTTGTGAGCAGATTTCGAGGAACAGGAGGGTTTCGGTGAGGTACTGGCAAGGGAAGATTTGGGTGGATATTCGGGAATTTTACCTCAAAGATGGCAAGCAAATGCCTGGCAAAAAAGGTCTCTCCTTTATCATTTTAACTGTGTTTTAATTATTATTGTTTCTATTTTGCTTGATTTCTTAGTTTGTGTATGAGCTGGCTGCTTTGTGTTTAGGAAGATGTTTAGTGTTGATTATGATGTTTTGTGGTAATAGATGCAAATGTGGTGCCCATAGTGTAGAAAAGTGAGAAGTACCTTACTTTTGTTAAGTTGATCACTTTTGCGAAATGGAGTTTGGTCGTTTGAAGTGGGGATGGTTAATTGTGTTAGTTATGCTGGTTGTTAATTTCGATTAGTTGGATGTGTTTGTGAAGTGGAGTTTAGCCACCTGAAGTGGGGATAGTCATTTGTGCTAGTTATACCGGTAGTAGCTAACTCTAATCGAAACTTGATTACAGTTTACTTGTAGATATCCATTTGAACAATTGGAGCTTGTTTGTTTAGTTTAAATGAATAAAAAAAATTGCTTTATTTCTTAGTTTGTGTATGAGCTGGCTCATGCTGCTTTGTGGTGTAGAGTATGAGGTTCTAGTGGAAATAGATGCAATTGTGGTATCAATTGTGTTCTCAAAATTGAGAAGTACCTTAAATTCATTAGTTAATGGCCTTTGTGAAGTGGGGATATTTGTTTGTGTGTGTCTGTTATGCTGGTAGTTGATTCATTTTTAGAAAAATGACTGGTGTAGAATAAGTGGTTCTTGTAGAAATAGATGCAAATGTGTTATTTGTGGCCTGGGTGAAAATTGAAAACTATCTTAGTTTCGTTTAGGTTGTTGCGTTTGCGAAATGTATTTGTGTTAGTTTTGCTGGTAGTAGCTAAATTTGAATCAAGTTTACTTTGTAGATATTGGTTACCATTGTTCACTAGTGCATGCTTGAGGAGGCAGTATTATATCAATATCGTCATTTTTTAAGCCTTTTTTTTTTCTTTCTCAACTTCGTTTCTTCCACACTTGGGAAATACACGCCTTGTTAGTGGCCTTCTGTGTTTTCTTACTGCATTCAGGATATCTACGAGTGGTTGTGTAGGTAGGCTGTTATGTCGTGTGCCATTTATGTTGTCTAAATCTGTGCGTCTAGATGTTATTAATGATAATTCATGTGAGCTTTTGAACTAAGTTTTCCATGGAACTGAGAACCTTTATGCCAATCTTGGGTTGCAAAGATACTCGAGAGTCTACATTCAGCACCACACTTATTGTTCAAGATTTTGATTTTCTTTTGTATTTCATGAAATCACATGTTTCCTTTCTATGTCTTTAATTGACATGTTTTTTGTTCAATGCCAGGGATCTCACTGAATCTGGAACAGGTAATGAATCTCAATTTCATTTTTGTAATAAGAGCGGATGCAGTGACATTCTACTTACCCTTCCTTCCTTTCTCTTGCAGTGGAATGTTCTCCGGGATCATGTCGAAGAAATTGACAAAGCAGTTTCTGAGAATTAGGGTAGATGAAGATGAACAAATGGGATGTTGCTTATATTACTTAAAGACATGTAGCTTACACCTTTTGGTTTTTGGAAACGGTTCGAGTGAATGATTATCATGGAGATATGTTTTGTACTCTGGGATTTACCTATATATCTAAACTAACTGCTAAACTTTTTAGTAGCTCAGTCCAGTTATTTGCAACTTGCCTTTTTTATTTTCAGCACATCCGGCAACTATATTCTGTTGTCTAATCTTGTCATCTTAATTTTTGAGATATTGATTTTGTTGATCAACATAAGCTGTGAATTAGTAATGATTTAAGATACACGTTGAAGTACTGAAGAGAAAATAGAGAACCTGAAGGAAACAAAAGTTTCATTGTGCTTTGAAATGTCTGTAATCTGTTCTAGACTTGGTAACTCTCAGCTATCAAGTTTCATGTCTACATTCTACGACACAGAAGGCATAGATGGAGGCATAGATGGAGAAGATTGCAACATACATTACTTAATTCTATCATCGATTTTGATCAAAACCCACCAATTAAGTATGGTCTGTATGGGTCTGTAGCTGCTAAGGCAAAGAGGCACAACCTTCCCAGTGCCATTTTCATTGTCAAAATCATCGTCTTCTACCTGAACAAGACTCTTACAGGTATATTTCTTGTTTCTGTTTTCAGTATTAGCAAGTTTTAGGGTTTGTTTTGTCCGTGTTTTGGCTTAATTACTGCATTTTCACTACTTTGATGCTAAAAGGTTTGGTTTGTGAATGAGAAGCTACGACTCCAACCACTCATATACCAACCATGGCATATATAACTGTGAGGTCTCTCTCTCTATTTATGTTTGTTTTGTGCTTATGGAAATGCAATTTCTTGGGTTTGTGCTTAAGATTTGATGTTTGGGTTTTGTATTGTGTAGATATCGAAGAAAAAAAGGGTCAATGAAGACCTTCAATGGCAAGATCTTGGTGGATATTCATGAATTTTACAGCAATATAATGGCAAGAAAGGTCTGTTATTTTGTTTCTCTATCAATTTTCTAGTCAAAATTTACATATTTGTAGTTGCAATTTTCACTTTGTTTAGTAAGTTCGAACCATTTTATCTTTCTAATGCTTGTTTAAAGCTATCAAAGCAATTTATCACTGATAATCTCCTCTTCGGATTTGGAAATTCTTTAGAACATTGACTCTAACTATGCGTAGTTTCTGATCCTGTCTGAATTAGTTCAAGATTGTCATAGGATCAATGATCTTTTCGCTTTGGTTTTGAATTTGCTGAGTATAGCTCAAAGGCATGATCATGAACTGGTTCAGGATCTTGTCACATAAGCATGTCCTAGGATTCATGATCGTATACATTATGGTCGTCATCATCATCAGTCGTTTAACATCTATATTTAGCATTACAGGACATTTTAGAACTCACCAAAAACATGAGTAACTAAATCATCAAACCACTCGATCCATGAAACCAGTTGTGGGAAACCGAGGAGGAAACTGCTGCAACTGTGATTTCAGCATTTTCCAATCCTCCACCCACAAACTATAGCTCGAGTTCTTCGCCAAAACATCCTTAGACACTTCCTTTCTCTCGACCAACGCAAGAGCATACCTCTCAAACCCGTCAATCTTTTCCCACAGCATCGCCAACTTCCTCGCATCCCTCTCGCTCCTAACACTGTCCAGCCACTCCCTCGCCTCCTCCACCTTCGCCCAAAAGCACGAGTCCTGAGTCGAGCTCGCAAACTTCTTCCTCGGCTTGCTCTCCTCGTCTCCCACAACCCTCCTGTTCCACCACCTGTCGGAAATCTGAAACCTCCTCTCCCTCCCGTGCGTCATGTAATGTCCTGAGCCTTTCCTCCGGTGCATCCCCGTCCTGTAGTACTCCGCAATCTCTAGCGGCTCGACTAGGAGTTTGTAGAATTGTAAGGCGTTGACCCATTTTGCACGGCGGTCGAAGTCGTAGGGTAGTGCGTTTTTATCCAGCATTTCGATCACGTGGTTCCAGAAACTCGCTAGCTTGTGCCGGTTCATGTTGACCTTTGAGTCTTTTCTTGATGATCCTCTCGACTTGAAGGAGTCGTAGTACCCCATTTGATCGTCAGAGTCGTCGCAGGACGCCTTGTACCATTCGATTTCTGCTCTGTATGGATTGATCTGTGACAATTTGATTGCAAGATTTGCACTGTTGAGATTTGGCGTGCGACCCATTCGTCTTGCTATCTTTAGACAGTCTTTTGCAGGGTCGGAAACCATATCCTGCATCAGAAAAAGACAGTGAATTGCTCGGCCATTCGTGGTTTTAGTGCGAATGAAAACGAAAGCTCTTTCTTTCGGGAAGATACGTTGTTAGTATGTGAAGATACGTTGTTAGATATGTGAAGATACGTTGTTAGATATACTCGTGAAATAGTTGTCTATGTATTAGGGATGCATGTGCTAGCAAATTACTGATGACTACCTTATACTTAGCTCTCTATACTCTTATCGGGACAGCTAACTCTATACTTTCAATTTCTCATTCGTCATTGGTCTCCCGTCAAGTGTACGACATACTTGTTTCAAAATACCCATTTTACCCTTACGGGAGAAAATAGAAAGCATGTGAAGTTAGTTGTCACGAAAAATGTACAGAGCTATTTGCAAATAGAGTTAAGTACAAGGTATCTATCTATGTGACGCCTAACAACGTATTTGCAATTAGTAAGAGCCTTGAAAACCGAGCATTACCTCACTAGAAATCCCAGAGGACTCCAATGCCAACGTGACTCCGGCCTCATAACTAGACTCCGAAACATCATCCTGCATAAAACTTCCTTTGTTCATGAGCTGCATCGACACTTTCCTAACGTAATCTCCATATTTCAGGTGATCCTCAATGCAGCAACTTGGAGAACTCGCTGCAAACATCAGGTACATCATCTTCACCACAGCCTCCGCATTGTCCAAGCAAATCGCTCCTTCCTCGGACACAAAGAAGTAGCTCCCAAAAGGCCAAAAACAAGAGCTTCTCATCGACTTTCTATCAGCAAGCGTACCAACACAGAGGCTCGAACCTGACACCTCAAACTGTGCCATTTCCGCGCGCACGACCCTAAAGAGCTCAGCTCTCTCCTCCTCCTTCAAGCGAAAAGCAAAATGTGGAGAGGTCATGGATAGGTGCCAATATTGGAGCAAGGCATGAAGTTGGGGAGTGAGGGAAGATAGGGGGGCAAAGAGGAGCCTAGGCATTATGTCATGTTTGGAGACTATGTGGCAAAAGTTGCCTCCCCATCGCTCGCGGAGGACGGAGCGGGTTAGGGCTCCGTTTCCGAGCAACGGGGAGCCGAAGGTGAGGCAGAGGAGGGAGGGGGTGGTGGTGGTGGAGGATTGGAAGTGGGAGAGGAGCCATAGAGCTGTGAGGGAAGCTGTTGTGCCTCCTATGGAGTGGCCTGTTATGACTATGGACTTGCTCTTTTCCATTAGTGACAGTATCTACAAAAACACAAAAAATGTGATGTTAGTTTGATAAAATTTGAGCTATGGTACCATAGCTGAAAAGCGTAGAGTTTTCGTGTGTTAGAAGATCTGTGAAACGAGTGGTTTATGTGATAGTTTAGTTGTTGGTCGGTTTGTCAGACTTCATATAAAAGATTCAATTTGGTCGTTGAATCTCTTTTACCAAAACTAGTTCTTGAACTTTCGTGTTTGAATCCAATTTGGTTCATAAACTTTTGAATATGGACCAAATTTGGTTCATGAGCTTTTGATATATGGAGGTCGCGGGTCGCAGGTCGCGGGCTTAAACAAGTTGGGCCAAAATACACACGTTTTTTTGGCAATGTCTCGTCAATTAGTGTGAATGATTAGAGTCGGTAAAAAATTGCAAAATAGGAATGCGTTACTCAGTTTGCGATCAGATTGCTGGGTTTTTTAACTACTATTTGGGTCCTTCAATTACTAATAAAAAAAGAGACAAAAATGGTCTTGACGTACTATCAACTTCTATGTTAATTTCACTTGCGCAACTTAAAAAACGAAGAAAGTAGTCAAAATTGCATGAATCTATAAAAATGTGAGTAAAACTATACTGAATAGTAACGCACACATCGTGTTTTTCAACCTAAACTCGACTTGAAAACTCTAATTTCCACTTGTGGTCGGCTATCACTAATTTCACTTAATCTCATTAGTTAATAAGTTGGTTGAAAAGAAATTAATCTTCATTTCTAATCATTGTGCTAAGACTATAATACAATGAGAAGTTGACCATCAAAATTTTGATACAATGAATGAAAAATATGAAGACAATACATACATATTATTAGTGGTGGCTTATTTGACCTCATTACAAAAATATAATTTGGAGTCTTCCATAGACATATCTTGACTCACATACTTTTTTTCAAATTGACAACACCAAAAAGTTTGGCCATTTTGGTTTCACGCTTGAGATTCACTAGCAATCCCCACTCACAACCAATCTACTATTCAAACACCAAAATATATATATATATATATATATATATAGATTAAAATATGTATCAGTTAAC
>JAYMTK010000166.1:0-28675 GCA_036897405.1 Pelargonium myrrhifolium | reverse complement strand
ATCAGTTGACTGATATAACTTTATATCAGTTGCACTAATAAGGTGATGACACCTCATTTAAAATCAAGAATCCGGACGGGTTGCTCCGCTCCCACAAATTCACTTGGGTGGGCATAAGTGAAAATTAATGAGATGTCATCTCCTCATTGGCTTGATTAAGTTGCAACTAATATAAAGTTATATCAGTCAACTGATACACACACACACATATATATATAGGGTTTAGTGTATATCAGTTGCACTAATAAGGTGGTGACACCTCATTTAAAATCATGGATCTGAACGGGTCGCTCCGCTCCCCCAATTCACTTGGGTGGGTATAAGTAATTTTAAATGAGATGTCATCACCTTATTGGCTTTATTAAGTTGCAAGTTGCAACTAATATAACTTTATACCAGTCAACTGATATATATTTTATTCATATATATATATATATATTAAAAATAAATTAGAATGGAGTCACCTAAGGATGTATCATGAATATAGAATACAAATGTGGATGCAGTTCTCACGAGATGATTCCAACACCAACGGCCAACCTACTACTCTCTCTTTTATCTTTTTTAAAAGAGTCAAAAGTGCACTTAATCCAATAATCCCAAATTAATCAAAAGATACATTAATGCTTCCCACATGCATCTTTCTTCCCATCGCAAAGTAGAGGTAGCATATTTTACAAACTCATAATCATCATGATTACAATAAATAATTGGGCTAACTGTATTTTTAGTATCCAAACTTATACGCGAAACTAAATCTGGTACCTAATTTTTTATTGTATCAGAGTTGGTACCCATATTTTTATTTTGTACCAAATCTGGTACCTACCGTTAGTGGTCACTAACAGAACCGTTAACTCGCTGACGTGGAATTTAAAAAACATTAAAAAAATGAAAAACAAACAAAAAAACAAAGAAACTCAGATCAAACTCAAGTTCTTTTGGTGTTATTGTTAATGTTCTTGGTTTTCTTCGTTGTTAGAAATAAACTAAATTTAAGAATAAATCTCAACCAACAAATTCACACAACAATTTCTCATCCCTTAAATTACCATCTCAATTTTATAATCCAAAATCAAAAGAGGCAAGTTGGAATCAATTGGATGTTGCAATTAAAATCAAACAAAGCACAAACCCAGAATACAAAAGAGGTATGGGAGCTACCAAAATCAATTAGATTTTTCGACCCATTTGTTGTTGTTGCTGCTAAGAGAGAGAGAGAGAGGAAGAGGGGCGGAGGTCCTATGGTCAGAAAAGGAGAGTGACGCGCAGAAGCGACGCGCGGTGGATGGCAGCTAGGGTTCGATCGAATGTGTCAGAGGAGAGTGACGCGCGGCGGAGGAGGAAGCATCTCCGACGATGCAAGTCTAGCCTCTCACTTTTCCGACTTCCGCGTCTCGGTCGACGACCATGCGCCGGCGACTGCATCCCATACGCCAGCGCCTCCCCGTCGTCGGAACCATCACCGACGCAGATGGTGCAGATGTCCTCGTGGTGTCGTTCACGGAGGAAATGGCAGTCATAGAGCAAATGGTGATGGATCTGAGTTTTTGGTAGGCCTCGAAGGCGATGACCATCTGGTCAGAGGAGTGGTTGAGCTTTTGGGTTTTGATTTTGAGTGTTTGATTTTGATTTAAGTATTTGATTTTGATTTGAGTATTTGAGTATTTGATTTTGTTTCTAGTGTTTAAGTGTTTGATTCAGTTTTGAATGTTTGGGTTTGTGTTTGGTCTGTTGAGATTTAGATTTAATTTTATTTTTAAAATTGAAGAACACATTAAGAACACGTTAAGAACGTTTTTTTGTATTTTGATTTTTTTGTTTGTTTATTATTTTTTAATTATTATTTTAATTTCCACGTCATCCATTTAACGATTCCGTTAGTGAGATTTGACGGTAGGTACTAGATTTGGTAGAAAATAAAAATGTGGGTACCAATTTTGGTATAATAAAAGATTGGGTACCAGATTTGGTAGAAAATAAAAATGTGGGTACCAATTTTGGTATAATAAAAGATTGGGTACCAGATTTGGTTTCGCGTATAAGTTTGTTTTGGGTACTAAAAATACAGTTAACCCTAGTAGTTTTGTTATTTCTAAGTTTTGTTTGTATTTCATTGTTGGAAGTTTGTCTTTTGTTGTTGAAAATTATTTTTTTCACCAAGAGTAGGTGAATTTTGCTTGGGAGTACCAGTGCATGTCCAATGATGAAGAGAGCAAGAGCGCGCCTACTTGTTCCACTTTTGCAATTAATATTTCAACTAATTGTATGAAGGTTGGTCGTTTGTATGAACATTCAAAATCTGCAAATCAGATTACTACGATATTTGGTTCTATGTCAGGTCTATTTGAAATCTAGTTTGTAATTCTTTTTTCTTTTTTTTTAGAGTAGAAGGTGCACAAAATACTACAATTCATTAAAAAACAACTGGATACAAGACGAATTAATACAAGAAAAATCTTATCTAGTACCCCAAATCTGCTTAAAGCTAACACTAGTATTGTCACCACAAACTTGTGTTGTTTGGGCTCCACCCCCTGTAACTGGCCCATACTAACTAAACATCCATTTTTGGATGAGTGACTATGTATGACACCTCCTGTAATTGCAGACTATGAACCCGACCCTAGAACCTGATCCAACCCGAGAAGAATCACTCCCTATCCTGGGTACCAGGATCCGAGATTTCGTGCTCTTCCCCATCTGCCATCTCCTCCTCTTATACCCCTTTCATGTCTTCGGATATCAAATTTTCTGGCGTGTCTGCCCTTGCTCTTTTATGAGATACGATGGTAGCCCCGTCCCGGCTTTGCATGACTCTTAATGAGATTAATTTTTTATTGTTTTTAATGAAATTAATATTCTTAAAAATAAAAAAGACCGAACAAATTTGAAAAACTGCAATATTTCTAGAGTAGTTAATTTAATTCCGTGAAAATGAATTAATTTTTGCTAATCAATTTAATAGTTCACAAACAAAATGAATTGAAAAAAATGTAAACCAACACCACATCATTCATCCCTAATTTCATATCGACAAATTGAAGCAAAATTTCAAGTGCTTTAATGCTATTTATACAAATATGTATTTTTCTTTACTGCAGGTCTGGTAAATAGTAAAAGTGTTTTTGGCTGTTTGAGGAGATGAAGACGAGAGGTATGAGATGGGCTCTGCTCTGCTCTGCTTCTGCTACAATGGAATTCACTAATCATTGGGGGCTCTTTTGGGTTCATACGAATGATACTTCCAATTAATTTAGATATGATTTTGAGTTTCCTAGGTTTTCTAATTTCATAGTGAATCATTGATAAAATCATTGACATAATTATTTTACTCTACCAGCTAATTACACCATTTTTAAACATGTAGGTAGGGTTTGAAGTCATTGGTTCCAGTATTTTATGCCATGCTCTTCTTGGGCATCAAGCACTAAGGTAAATTCTTCTCGTCATTCCTTCGTATTTGAAATTTATTCGGGTTTCGACATTGTAGCATGCCAATTGGAAGCTGAATATAGAAATATGCAGATTTTATTAAATATGTGAAGATTATATCAACCAATTAACGAACTCTTGTATTATATGTTGGCTACTTTGGAATTTCTGAATCGTCTAAAAAAAACTAGATAGCTGACAAATGGGATTTAGGCTGAAGATTAATTGTATGCACCGCCAACATTACACAAATTAGTGTATTTTTCCCTTATTTATTTTGGTTCCTACCAAGAGCCATTGGCCCAAATCTATGTCTAGGAGGTTGAAAAAGACATAATTCTTTGTTGGTTTGCTTTATATTTTATATTTATTTTGATTGTTAGTTAATGGCGGGACTGTTGGTTATGCTTGTAGAATATTTTTTTTAATGTTTGGGAGCTTCTTCTATAACTTTTGTTTCTAATCAAAAGATCAACATCATTGATGTGTTGCTATTTTGTTTTTCATAAGGAAAACACACATAAAGGAAAAGAAAATAAACTTTTAGGGACAGCTAACAAGTTATATATTTTGACTGAATACACGTTAAGACATTTCTTAAGAAAATTGTCATTTTTGGAAATTATCCTCCCAAGAAAACAACCTGAGTTCAACCTTCTCTGAATGATTTACAAAAAAATAGTTCTATATGGATTTCTCAAAGAAAAGTCAAAAGAGTTTAAATTGAATTCTTTGGCATTTCCTATTGTTTGTATCCGTTAAGTTTGTAGGATAGGGAAACTTCATGGCTTTCATTTTCCTCTGTAAATTGAAGTTACCTTGAACAATCTAGAATCGGAAGACCATTATGTGGTTCCAATAGCCTCTAGATCATACAATAATGTTAAAGGAATTCTTTATTTTCAAAATTTCAGATTCAGTCTCTTTCGTAATGTGCTGGTTTGTGTCTTCATGCGTACATGCGGTTCAAAAATAGTCCTCAAGGATGGATGTATGGGTGGCCTTAATTAGTACTCTACGACACGGCCAGAAGATGAACTTGTAGAATCTTACTTGTCCATTTGGACCCCTACATTGATCTAGACAAATGTACTTGCCTCATTTTTCATTGGCTAGAAAAATAATTGATTGAAATCTTTTTTTTTTTCCCTTCTTTTCAGCTGAATCTTCTTCGATATAATTCTGTTTAAAGTTGTCGCTTTCATCCTCAATAGATGCACGTAGTGACATGTCAAATGCTTAGATGGGGGAGCTCATTTTTTTACAAGCCATGTGAGGTGAAATTTAGAACTATATATTTGGTTACTCATAGAACTTGTCTATGTGCACGTGTATTCATCCTCCAGAATGCCTACTTCTAACGACAGCAACAGGATGAGGAACTCAAATTATTTATATCCATATTCTTGCGCATCATGCTGTTCATATGGTTCTGTATATGGAGATTTTTGGAAAGAACAATCTCCATAGGTTTGCATGCCTTGAATAACTTGCTATCTACAATTTATAGATAAGTGACAAAAATGTGGTCATTTCGTGATGCGACGGAGGCCTACAAGTTAGGCTAAGACCGGTGGACAGAGTAATTTTACTGATGAATTGACTTCATTATTACTTTTGTCATCTTAAAATTTATGTTAACCATAGACCCAGATAGAGAATGGTTAAGAGTTTTGGTGATTATTGATTAAATTGGACTTCTGTCATTATTGTTTTTATTTATTTATTATAAACATTTCCATGTCTTCTCACTAATGAGCATAAACATATCTTTTCTGAAAAGCAATCTGATAGCAGATCTTCCCTTCCATTCAATTACTTGCGGATCCGTCTCTTGGGACCTGATGTGATTTAGACGAAAGGAGCTGGAGAAAGTGAGAGCTTTCAGAATGATGTATACAGGTTGGCCTACGACTATTACTGATATTCTCACATTTATCATAAAATGCTGGAAAATGAACTTTCAAATCTGACACTTGAAGGCTTTTTTTTATATGTATTTATTTTTGGTTTGTATAATTAACTAAAACTTGCATATATTTGATACTTCGGTGATGAAGTTTATAGGCTCCACAAGCAGGCACCACCTACACCTAGTGGCACATATTTCAGTTTACTTACATATTTGTGCTCGAAGAGTACCTGGTTAAAACTAACATTGCGGCATGATTTAATTTGGTGTTTTCTACAGGTAGTTAAAAACCCCACTGTTAATTATTGAATATTCATCCTTAGTTTGAGTATTTATCTCAAAGATTGTATCGCACATTGTTTTTCTTCTCCATTATTAGTTAACTATCGCTAAAGAAGTTACCTGACACTGTTTGGAAAGAACATTTCCAATGTTAATGTATTCAAGACTAACACTAAAATTATTTTAAAGCTGATTGAACAAAACTGAATTTACTAACAAAAATCGAACTGAATCCATTGTTGTGTTAGAACTTTTATTTTACCATACTAGAGAAAGTTAGTAATAATTTACATATATAAAAAAGTGAGTTTATAAATAAATGCAATTGATATTTCATCTCACATTGACAATGATCTATACACTACACACTATTTGTAATATATAAAAACATTTAATTAGATATAAACTCATACATGTATGATCAATGTTGAATGGGTGATAAAAGTGTCCCACATTAGTAAAATATAAAGTGAAAATGCTACATCTAATGGTGCAAGTCAAACTCGACTAACAATGTTGACCTTTTAGTAGTGGAAACCCAAGTCATTGTGTGTAGACCAATATAAAGCTTAACATGGTAGCAAAGCTGGTTCCAATCTAGGTCTGGGTTCGATTATGTTGCCTCCCGTTGTGGTCCACTTGTAAAATGACGAGCCCACCGATAAAAGCTCGCCCATGAGAGGAAGTGTTGAAATGGGTGATCAAACCCTATAGTAAGCGTATTCGGTTTGGTCCTAAACATAGGTGTCTTATCTCATCGACATTTGTTCATTGTAACTTGTAAGCTCTGTTAAAGCTGAAAAAATGATGACTAAAGGTGGTCTCAACCAATGTTTTAAAAACCGGTCCAATCCGCCCTCTAGTTCAGCGGTGATTCCTCGAGTCTACACGGAGAACGTTCTCTTCTACTTGACGGTCGGAAGCTCGATCCATCTTACTGTTTCCAATCGTCCTCAGGGCCATCAAATCTGGCCAGATTATTATTTTCTTGGTGGGTTGTTTCCTCCGCATCCTTAGCTTGTTTCCTCACTGTTCCTATTTCTTGTGGGAGCAGTGGTCTGTCGATCAACGCTTTCCTCTGGGGGCATAGTTCAATTGAAGCCTCGACATCCTTGGTTGAACTTGAGGTCTTGGTCGGGTTGACTGATCCAGGCTTGTGTGCTAACTTTTTTCCTGTCGCTTGCTTTCCTTCTATTGTCATGTCTTAAGCTAGTTTCATGTCGGGTTCACTACATGATGCTCCACGAATTCTTCCCACCATTCAAATGCGATCTTCTCGCCATCTCAAGTACCTACACCTACAAAACAATGTTTTTCCAAGCTTGAAGCCCCTCTTACGCCCAAATTAGATATTGCTCAATGATTATGGACAATTTAAGGGATTTGTCACTCTCATTCTATTGATTGTCTTGTTCTATTTATACTTGATGTCTTGTCCGCCGCTTTTCCCCTTTTGTTCTTTTAAACCGAGGTTTGCGGGCTGCTAGCGCTTGTTGGGCTGTGGGCGTGGGCGCATACACCCCAACATTGCCCATCATTAAATTTTAACATTGTATCAGAGCAAGTTTTGTTCCAGGCATGTGGCCCTATTTAGTTATCTCCTCATGTGGTCTTTGGTTTAATTACATAAGTACATGCTTGTAGTGGTCCACATGCGAAAGAAAAATACATACACGTAAGAGACCTATTTCAGTAACTTGTCCTTGTGGCTTTGGGTCAACTTGCGAAAGGACATGCGTGCAGTGTCTCACATGTGGTAGAAAAATGTTTACACGTGAGAGGGAGTGTTGATTCAAAAGAACTTTGATTGTGCACGTGTCAAGTCCACGATAAAAGAGAAAAAAAAAATGTGAAGTTCGCACTTGAGAGAGAATGAAGAAAATAGTGATGAAAAAACATTTAATATAAAAAAGGAAGTAAATAAGCTACATTTAATGGTGAGAGTTAAACCTTACTAATAAGGTTGACATTTAGTAGTTAAAGCTCAAACCTTTGTATGTAACTCACTGTTAAAATTCGACATGGTATGGGTTTTGATCCAGACCTGTGGCTTGATTCTGTTACCTCTTCTTATGGTTTCTTGTCCACTTGTAGAAGGATATGCCTACTGTATGTGTAGAAGAAAAATGCCTACACGTGAATGGGAGTGTTGATTTAAAAGACCCTTGATTATGCACGTGTCAAGCACACGATAAAAGAAGAAAAATGTGCGTCTTGCACTTGAGAGGGGGAGTGAAGAAAGTGGTGATGAAAAATTCTCACATTGGGAAAAAAAAGAAGTGAATAAGCTACATAACAATGAAAGCCAAACCATTTTAATAAGGTTAATACTTTAGTAGTGGAAACTCAAATCTTTGATTGTAACCCATTACTAAAATTTAACAGATGCTATTCCAATGTGGTGACTTTTAATCCTGCCCATTACCACCTTCAAAAAAAAAAAAAAAAAAAAATGAGCTTGCCAGTTCTGTGCTCTCATTTATCCACAGTCCCGTACCGAGAACCTCAGTAATAATTGAGACAATTGTGCAGTTTTCAGTAGCTTCAACTAACAATCTGCTTATCTAACATCATTACAAATACTATGTACATGTACATATACATATACATATGCAATGTACATGTATATACATATATGGTAATTATGGTGACTTCTTTTTTTGTAATGGTAACTTATAACTTGTACCTGTTCAAGTTTGTCTATTTTGCTAACATCATTTAAAAGAGTTCATATTTTTTTGTCCTTGACCTGTTGATTTTTAGAGCCTGTTAGAGAACCTTTTCCAATGCGTATATGCTTTCATCACCACATCAAATACGTAATAATCCTGTGCCACATACACAACAATTCAGAGGAGCAATGGCCCTATATAAATCAACAATCACAACAAAAGTCTAAAGCTACACAGCCGCAAACACACACACCAACATATCAATGGCCAACCAAATCTCCCTTCCTCTCTATGAGAAAATCTCACATAAAAACGCCTTGCATCGATGTCTGGATATCGTAATATTATCCCTTCTCCTTTCTCTTCTAGCTTACCGTCTCCTCTTGCTCCGCCACCATGGGTTCCTTTGGCTCCTTGCTCTCCTATGTGAGTCGTGGTTCACTTTCACCTGGGTCCTCACTGTTAGTACTAAATGGAATCCAGTGGATTACAAACCATATCCCGAGCGCCTCTCAAAACAGTACATATTGACTTTCATCTTCTGTTTTATTCAGTTATGCCTTCATGCCTTTGTTATTATTACTTCTATATTTTAATTACATCCTCTTTCTAGGATGCATGAGCTTCCACCTGTGGACATGTTTGTTACTACCGCGGATTCAGTGCTTGAACCACCTATCATCACCATAAACACTGTGCTCTCCTTGTTGGCGGTTGATTATCCATCTCACAAGCTAGCTTGCTACGTGTCAGATGATGGCTGCTCACCTCTCACCTTTTACTCTCTCCTTGAAGCCTCAAAGTTTGCCAAGATTTGGGTACCCTTTTGCAAGAAGTACCATGTCCAAGTTAGAGCTCCATTTAGGTACTTCTCAAGCAAGTTAACAACATCTTCTAGTCATACTTCATTGGAGTTCCAGAGAGAACATAAAATGATGAAGGTAAATCAAAGGTTGGAGTTGCGTTAGGAATATATCATCTTAAACTTTATTATACTCAAATTTGAATAAAACTCTCAAGTTCCTATAAGCTATTAATTTATGCGAAGGGAAAAGTTAATTGGGAGTTGGTATATTTTTAAAATCTTCTATACTTTAAAACTTAGTAGTTCTTTTATTTTAGTAGTAGTTGAAATCCAAATTGAGGACTAAACAAAAAAAAACAAAAGTAGCCGTAGATATATATGACAATTATCACAGTACTGTAATAGATAACTTTTTTTTCTTCTTTTTCTTGTTGTCACTTATTTTGCAGGATGAGTATGAGCAGCTTAGCAGAAAGATAGAAGATGCTGCCAGAAAAACTGTACCATGTGATCTCATTGGAGATTTTGCTGTTTTTTCGAATATAGAACGCAGAAACCATCCAAGCATAATCAAGGTAAGCAAATTTAACATCTGACGTAGTCCACATGTTATTATTTTTTTGCGAAAACTTTTATATTTGTAGAAGTATCCTACGTCAAAAAAATCAACGACCATTTTATATTTTAATTGAACCTTCCACCCTCTAGTTTAGGTTTTTAGTCGGAGAAAGTATAAACATGGCCTCAGAGTCAGAGCTGATTTGATCTTAGTACTACGTGTTGGTTTGTGTTGTCTCCAAGTTACTTCTTGATTTACGTGCAGGTTCTCCCATTATGTTGTCTGACCTGCACGTGAGAAGGGGTGTCGAAGTATCTAACATTCTAAGTATGTCAAATTAATGACCACTTCACATACTAGTTGAACCCACCACTTACGAGTTTATGCTTTAAAGTAAGAGTACTTCTTTACAAAAACATAATAAAAAAAGCATTCGGGCCATTAATTTCTATAGATAATAATGGACAGATTAAAGCATCTACAAGAGCTCACCTCCACCAGTCATTCATATAATCATTATGCAGGTTATATGGGAGAACAAGGAATCAGGTTTGGATGCAATGCCAAGTCTAGTTTACATATCAAGAGAGAAGAGACCAAAGTATCCACACCACTACAAAGCTGGTGCCATGAATGTTCTAGTAAGATATGGATATATACTCTTTTTTTTATCAAATTAAGAAGTTTAATTAATATGTTCTTGATGATGACGTCCAAACAATTCATTGATTAACACCATTGTTGCTGGTGTGTTCTAAATAGACCAGGGTCTCTGGATTGATGACAAATGCTCCATTGATGCTAAACGTAGACTGTGATATGTACATCAACAATCCTCAGATAATTAACAGTGCAATCTGCCTACTTCTTGGTACCAAGAAGGAATCAGACAGTGCTTTTGTTCAGACTCCACAGCTGTTCTATGATGGACCAAAGGATGACCCTTTTGGAAACCAACTAGTGGTTTTGCATGAAGTATGTGAAAGAATGTTAATTTTGATAAAGAACATATAATTGTTTTGTGTAAATATGATTGCTTTGTGGACTAATGTGCAAATTAATTCACAAGTAACTATTTTTTTCTTGTTGTTGCTAAAATAAGTATTTGGGGCGTGGAATTGTGGGACTTCAAGGACCTTTCTATGGAGGAACCGGGTGTTTCCACAGGAGAAAAGTTATCTATGGCTTGTGGGCAGATGAGCAACTTGAAGGTACAAATATTTCAATTTCATTTAATTGTGAATAATAATGCCATTTCTGGAAATTTGAAGTAATTATGAATTTTGTTCCTATCCTGTGACAGTAACATGGAGAAGAATCATTGGTGATATAATTGTCATTTTCTTCGTATAGAGCTAAAACAGTTTTTGTTCTATCCTTTTCCTTCCTACAGGAAAATTGCACGAGACGTCACTCAAAGGATTTGGAACTTCCAAAAAATTTGTAAGATCTGCTGCTCATGCTTTAAATGGGAAGACAGACTGGCCAAAGAATCTTTCAAATGCGGTGGAGGCTGCTTATGAAGTTGCTGGTTGTTGCTACGAGAGTGGCACTAGCTGGGGTGAAAATGTTAGTGACAAAAAATAAATGCATTGACCATTTGTAGCCTAGGATCAACTCTAATATTTGAAAAAAAAAAAAAAAAATTGTGACTTGATTGCCCCCAACCTTATAGTCGTGGCTACTTTACTTTGTTTCAGGCTGGATGGATATATGGATCCACAACAGAAGATGTTCTCACTGGAATGATGATCCATAGTAGAGGTTGGAGATCTGTCTACCTCGCTCTGGAGCCACCGGCTTTTCTCGGTTGTGCGCCATCTGGTGGGCCCTCCGCCATGACGCAACAGAAGAGGTGGGCCACTGGCTTGCTTGAAATCTTCTTAAGTGCCAAGAGCCCAATTATCTGCACCCTCAAGGACAAGCTCCAATTCAGGCAATGCTTGGCCTATATGTGGATTATGCTTTGGGGAATGCGGTCCTTTCCGGAGCTCTGCTATGCCGCTCTGCCAGCTTATTGTATCATCACCAACTCTTATTTCTTGCCAAAGGTGAGGACAAGCTCTGCAACCACCCTATCTTTCTCTTTTTTTGTTTGCTGCTTAATTCTACTGGACATCTACTTACATATCAAGTGTTAAAACTAGCAAATCTTAGGTAAGACGTTGCAGGCTTGTGTCAGACTGTCAGTGATCCATATGGACCACGGCAACATGGTCCCAAAATATATGGTGGTCATTTTATCTTTCATTTTTGTCTGTTGACAGGCATAATTGTTAAATTGTGTGCTAATTATAGCCCGAGCATATTGTTCTATTTTGTGTCGATGAAATACTTGTTGGGTTAAATTTGAGATTTGGTTTCAATATTGAAACTTCAACTCATTTTTTAAGTTAATTATAATCCATGTATGCAGGTCCAAGATCCAGCAGTATACACAACAGCTGCCCTTTTTGTCATCTACAACGTGTACACTCTATTAGAGTACCTCCGAGCAGGCCTTTCAGTCCGGGCCTGGTGGAATAACCAGAGGATGGCGAGAGTGATCACAACAAGCGCATGGTTCTTTGGAGCATTGAGTTTGGCACTCAAGTTCTTGGGACTATCAGAGATGGTCTTTGAAGTCACACAAAAAGACCAATCCGGTGATGGTGATGGCGATGATGATGTGGACGTGGGAAGGTTTACCTTCGACAAATCCCCAATTTTCGTGCCAGGAACCGCCATGTTGCTAGTGCATTTGAGTGCAATGGTTGTGGGGTTGTTAGGGCTGCGACCAGCCCCTCCTAGAGGGGAGCAAGGGTCAGGGTTAGGGGAGGTGATATGCAGTGTGTGGGTGGTACTCTGTTTTTGGCCATTTCTCAAGGGGTTGTTTGGGAAGGGAAAATTTGGGATCCCCTTATCCACAATCTGCAAATCAGCTGTTCTGTCACTGGCTTTTGTGCACTTGTGTAGAAGTTAGAACCTGTTGACAAATGTTGGAGTTATTTGCTTTGAGCCAGTGGTAGTAAGTTGATTATTTGAATTTATCATTGAATAAACCATTACTATTCAAGCTTGAAATCTATATATATCAATTCATGATTTGGCAACAACATGAGTCTAGAAGTGTGAATGCGTTCCTACTTGAGGCATGATTGGGCAACATAAGTTATTTCTCCCCAATCCAGCTCGAATTATGTTTTGACTGTGCACGTATCTACACCCCATACAACCTATTCGAACCTAAATTTGTGTTACTAAATAAAATGACAAGCGGTATATATGATCCTTAATATACTTGATCATCGTGATTCTTTGCTTGAGGACCTATATGCCTTTGCTCAGTCAAACGGTTGGATTACCTATTGCGAATAATGTTGGCTATGTCACAAATCTTGAAGAGGAATGTGAGTAGCTAATATATGATTTGTACCTCCTAATAAGTGAGAGCAATATCTCAAACCCTTTAATTGAGTTGTGTGGTTATGAAGAGGTGTTTAAGTTCGTTTGATTGGATGACATACCAGACCAAACAAGCAGTAAGACTTCTAGTTCAAGTTCGATCTAAAATATCAAGGACAAATAGACATGAGCATACAAACTTTATTCACTAAGAAAAGACTAGTCATAATAAGTCTCAGAATTTGGAGGACATTAATGCATTCCTAGACGTCACTTGGGCCTTATTCGGGTTCTCTACTTGAGGTCTATATGAAATGTTTATAGACATTTTTTTTTTCCAAAAGATGTTCAGCACAACCTCTACTTCATGAATGTCTTTAGCCATTGAAGCATGTAGAGGCTCTAGAAGAGTTTTCTCCACAAGAGTTGGGTTGCTCCTGTGAGAAACGTTGTACAGTTTATATGAAAAACGATACCCACAATATCCCTCAATTTGTGATGTCATTTTACCCATCTATCCCTCCATCTCTGTGTTAACGACTGTCATTTATTTTCAACTACTCTATAACCACCATCATTAAGACAACCTTCCGTTCACCCACTATCATCAATATTTTGCAGAGGAGACAAGTTCAATATAAACACAGTGAGATTGGGAGAAACTGCAGAAGAGTTGGAAGAAAAGATTCAACAAAGAAGTGATTGCAGACTCCAAGGAATATCACTGAACCATCTTTATCCCAGGTACTTCTTTATGACTTTCATTATTGTTTATTGTTTAATTTAGTTTGAATTTTGTTTAGTTTTTCAAAGAAAAACACTTTGTACTGGACCGAGAACATATGCGGGTAAACCTAGGATTTAAGTTCATCACAATTCTATGTCTGAACGGTGGACCCTTTAAATGTGAGAAATACCGTTAGACGGTAAACCCATATTCATATGGGTTTACCTCATAGTTTGTTACATTTAAGTTCATCACTATTTATGTGTGGTGGACCCTTTAACTGTAAGGTATACCGTCATACGTTAAACTCATATGTATATGTGGGTTTACCTCTTAATTTGTTACGACAAAGTAAGCAGTAGACGTATGGCTTCATATCATTATACATCTACATGGTAGACCTAGTTATTTGATGGGTCGACCACATAGTTACATTTGCATGTTATACATAAAGTGTTGAATTGTTCTTTGCTATGATTGATGAAAAATTAGTGATAATAAATTACTTTATTAATTTCATTCTTTTCTTTTTTTACATTAAGGGTGTTTTGCTCATTTCATAATAATACCTCTCCTTTTATACAATTTTACCAGACAATCTCATAATCTAAAATTCCTTTTCAAACTTGTTCTAGACACTAGTTTATCAAACAAACCTCTTATTCTTTAAAGACACTTTATCTCTTTTCAGCTACCTCTATAAACATTTTACCTCTATAGATAATGAAGTATACAACCCAAATTAGCAAGGCCTTAGAACTCGCGATGTATTGCGTTTCTACCAACTTTATGAGATTTTAAGGATCACACTCAAATAATTTTGAGTATGAGAAACTTCGTACACAGCAAGAATGTTCGAAAAAAGTCTCAGGCAAAAAGCATGCCAAATTAGGGATCAATAGAGGCCAAAAATATGCGGTAAGGAGAAATTTTTCTTTGTTGAGTGAAAGTTGCTTGAGCAAACCTTTTTAGGCAGACTCCTTTAGTGAACATTCTGGATTAATCGTTTTTTGACTTGTTTGTCGATCTAATTTTATATTTTAACTTTTCAAATGTTGACATTAATGTAGAAACACGCGTCGGCTCTTAAATAATCGAATTAATTATACAAATTTAGGTAGCATCATCATGTAATATTGTTTTGAGTTTCTTTTATTACAAATATCTTGTATATGTTATGCGGTACTGAGTTTTGACCGATAATATTATAATTTGAAAATATTATTTCATTTGTTTACAAGAAAAAAAAATCATACGTTTAAACATTTAAAAAAAAAGACTAAGGAGAAAAAAACAAACAAATGATTAATAACGTCCTTATCTCAAAAATGGTCAAATACAAGTCGAGTGTATAATTAATATATAATACAATGAACACAGTTGGCAGATGTCATATTTGTTTTTCATAAGAAAAAAAATGACATATCTGTAATAAATATATAATACAAAATTACAAATAACACAGTTGTCCATATGCAAAATAATTTTGATAAATCAACCTAGTAAGCGTACGTGTAATACAACTAGCTACCATTGTTTTGCCAAATACATATAACTCATATAAATCTGCAACATGCTCTGTTCTTATACATTTTACTGCCAAAATTAGTGTTTCCATGGTGCTTTTTATTACCAAAATAGTATAATAATAAATAATAATAATAATAATAACTCTTTTCATTGAATTACCCTATTATATCATGGAAAAAATGCTAAATATTTTAAATGTTAAAATGCTAAATATTTTAAATTTTGTACAAAATATTTGTTCAAATGACGTGACATATATATATATATATATATATATGAGTAAAATATGTATATCAGTTGCAACTTAACCAAGTCAATGAGGTGTCATCACCTCATTAGTGCAACTGATATAACAGTCAACTAATGTCCATATTACTATATATATTATATATATATATATATATTAATACTTATATAGTTCAAAACTAAGTTGTAACAAATAATAAACTGACATATACAATATCACTATCTTTTCATGAATTTTTAGCGTGAAACACTTGATTTATAAAACATATTGTATACGTTTTATAAGACATTGTATACGCTACGTATTATGTTTCACCTAGCTAGGTTATTAGTGAAATTATTGATATTGTCTTATCCAATAAATTGCCACATCATTTTATAGAATACTTGGGACATATATTGTAAATTTGTAACAATGTTACTAGAATCAACAAAAAAATTTCAAATATTCAAATTTACAAAAATTAAAGAAGTAAACCCTTTCAAGAGAGAGGGAAAATAAAATCAATAAATTAGTTTTGTTTTATTTGTCCAAATAAATAGAGGGACATTTTGGTCAACCTATATAAAAAGAGACACAACGGACTACAACACTCAGAGCCCTCTCGTAGTTTGCTTACAAACTCCCCTGTTTCTTCTCTGCAACCTCTCCCCATACAGAGCACGCACCCAACACCCCAAAAGCTCCGATTTTTCGGCTTTATCGGTCCTTTTTCGTACCGGAACATGTCTTACTTCGTTCAACCTTCCTTCACCGCCGCATTGGAGCGGTTTCCGAGCATCCCCGTAGCGACCCCTTCTCTCCAAGCCGCCTCTCTGTCCCAATTGATCGTTGTCCTTCAGGAACCTGACTATCGTGAACAGGCTCTTCACGAACTTGCCAAGGTAGTTGTTTGGCTCCCGAGAAACTGTAAGAAAAAAAAAAAAAAAAAGAGAGAGTAGAGAAACAATCAAAGAAAGAAAAAGTTGGTGGGCATTTTTTTCTTACAGTGATCACTAATAAGCTCTCTGAATTTTTCATCATTCTGTGTTGCTTTCGTTGTTTGGTGTTGAATTTGGTGGTAAAGTCAGTGACTTTACTTGTGGGTTTTGATTTGAATGTGATTGTGAGCCCTTCACACTGAAAGTTTTGATTTTTATGGTGTTTGTTTCTCTGTTCCCAGATTGTGATTGTTATAACTTGAGTCTGTGTCATAGATTCATAGCCTCACATTCAACAGACAATCTAAAACTAATATTTTTCATTTGGTAAATAATTGTGTTTGGATCTCAATATTATTTGAAAAACCTGATATAAATGGTAGCATTTGACGTATAATTATGCTGTGGTTTTCTGCATAATCATAGATGATACACCAAACCCCTGGTATAGGAGGAAAATAGAGCGATTTCTTTGTGAAATTGAATCTTTTTGAGATAGTTTTGATTGCAGATTCTAGAGTTAACTAGTGCATGCATGTGTAAATGTATACAAATGGAGCAATAATGTCCAATGTAAATGTTGTTCTAGCATGGTCTTATTGTGTTGTGATTTGCTTTGTTTCACTGTCAACAGAGAAGCTGAAGGGCTATTTTGGATGTCAATTGTTAGTGCAAAATATTAACCGATAATGAAAACCTAAATGTCTTATTGTGTACAAATGATTATTTCAGTTTTTTAGTTATAGTATCAGGGATCGATGAAAGTTGGATACTGTTAATTAATGTCAATTCTAACACCTGTGTCGTCTTGTGAAGTATAAATGTAAAAACTATTAGTGTATATACGACATTTCTTTCCATATTCATGTCAACGGAGAAAAAGGGTTATTCATAATCTTGTTTGTATTTGAATTTCTAGGGTTTCATTTGTTTGACCTACCTATACAATGCACTCAATTCTTGAATACGGATATACAGAATGCACATTACTCTTGATTCAATGTTGTCAAACTGATGTGTGTAGGATCACTTGGAAGGCCTTGAACATTCAAGGCTCTACACGTATAATAAAATCAGAAGCGTTACTATTAAGCAATTAAAATAGATGAGCTCAAATATAATTAAAACGCCTTCAAATCTGTAATACTTATTTCAGAGCAGTAGAAATTATTTTTCACTAATGGCACCTGGGTTCACAACATCTAGTAAAAGGAGGACATTAATGTTCATTTTCACTGAAGTCCGGCCATCATTCTTCAGGCCTTCTGAAAGGTTACTTTGTGGAATGATAACATGAGCCCGCGGCAAACTTAGGTTTTTAGAATATTGGCTTTTATCTTTAATGGCTTGAATTTAGATCTGTGATTCAGTCCTAACTCTTTTTTGTTATATTGAATAATTGTCAATCTCCAACACAAATGAAGCTAATTTTTTGCTCTTGCTTTTATATATCCAGGATAGGGGTGAAGATTTGGCCCCCTTGTTATGGAACTCCTGTGGTACAATGGCCATACTTTTACAGGTATGGCCTATCCAAGTTTTGCTCATTCCCTTACTTTCACTTCAGCTTTTTATTAATTAATTTTACAAAATCGTAGATCACTTTGTCCCTTTATGTCTCTAGCATTTCGCATTGTATAGTTTTTAATATTGTGCGCTCTTACCATTGACTTTTTTAAAAAGAAATACAGATTTTGGATATCTTTCTTCTTTACTAGGCCTGCATTTTGAGTTACTACCAGTGTTATTTAGTATGTAAGAATCATAGTTATTGTGACAGAAATGAGTTTATAGCGACTTTGAATATTAGAGATGTTGATGGACAGAGGTAATGATTTCTTCTGCATATCACTTATATCGGTGAAGTCCTTAACTCTACGAGTAATTGGTATGCTTAATTTGTTTTTCTTTCAATCTAACGACTTCTTTTGGAGCTGCTTCTTTATTGTCTCTCTGTTGCCTTGCAATTGAAATTAGTAACTGGCTGAACTATGCACTGAAAAGTTCCATTTGTTTACAATGCATTAGTAACGAAAGAATCTGTTTTTTTATTTTATTTATGAAAGATGACCACTTTCAGTTTTGTAATTATTTCAGGAACTATTGCCAGTGTACCGCATACTAGTATCCCCAAACCTTAAAGAGAAGGAATCTCGTAGAATATGCAATGCTCTTGTTCTCCTTCAGGTTATCATCTTATATCTACTCTTTTTTTAATACACACAGATGCAGATATGATCATTAAACAGAAGTGACACTGATGAAAAGATATACCGGAGTCTGCCATGCTTCTTGGTACCAGTTACCAATTATACATCTTGTTTACATATACTTTATTATTACAAAGCATTATCATTATGCCTTTTCTTTTCAATCAATTTGCTTCTTGTAGTGTTCTATATTTTGTAACTACCTTATTAAATGAATTAGTTGAAATATGTACATTTCGTTTTGCAGCGTGTCGCTTCTCATCCGGACACAAGGAAGCAGTTTCTGAAAGGTATTTATTGTGTTCTCAATAATCTCCTCATAATTCTTGTCGCAATTCCAATATACTTACCGACAAGCTCTGACTATTTGCATGATTGATTAATGAATCTAATAATAGTTAGCAAAATAGGAGTGCATTTGCAATCAAACAATTATCCTCTCATAATAGATTTTAGTGGGTGTTACATGTTTCTAGTTATGCAAAGAAAGATATACATCGCATATTCGCATTCCATTGAATATCATTGTTTCTTCATTTTGGACAAATTTTTAATGCATATAAACATTTTTTCTTATATGAAGAAAGGTGTATATATTCACATTCTATTGAATACCATTTTTTCTTCATTTTAGACAAATTTTTAGTGCATATAAACATTTTTTCTGATATGCAAATTTACTGATTTGCTCTTCTAAGTATTTGTATGATGAAGATGCATATGGGATCACTAGTTTGAATTCTCTAGGTTTGGTGACTCTTTTAATTGGTTTTATCTGTTGCAGCTGAGATGCCATTGTATTTGTACCCTTTTATGGGTACTATGCTGAAGGACAGGGCTCATGAATGGCTAAGGGCCAACTGTTTGTCTGTGATTGGTGCCCTTGTGAAGGTACTTGTATCTTCTCTATCTAAAATGTCAATAGTTTTGTCCTCCCATGTTCTTTGATAAACATTGTGCTATACTATGTTAAGATAGTTTTGCATTCCAATCAAACACTGATAAGCCAATTTAGATCTTAGAAATTGGAAAATGTGATGTGCAGGCTCTTGGGTTTTTATGAAATTATACATTTCTTTTGAAATTAAGAAAAAGGTTAATAGATACGTCTTCCTCTGCAGGATGATGATGCTGAGGTTATTCATTACCTTATTGCTTCTCAAATATTTCCTTATTGCCTAAACTGCATGGATGTGGGCTCTGAGCCGTCAAAATCAGTGAGTCCTTTGAACTTCTTAACTATTGAAACTGTGCAGCTATTCTTTTTACAGTGTACTGGCATTTCATTCATGGTTTGAAAGAAAATCCAGCAAAAAATGGTATCAAATATATAGACATAATAAAGAAGAAGAAAAATATACTTACCAACATGCTAATCTTAGTAGCAATTGTTTCTTCATCTTCCCTGCACATATATGACTAAGATCAATGGAAGCATTTGTGAGGTTAGCCCTGTGAATGTGTGATCAATGTCATGAGTTCATAATGGAATTGTTTTAGTTAGAACCGTTCATCTGTCAATCTTATTAAAGGTGGCTCTTTAGAAAGTGAAATGGTCAAACATGACTAATTTGTCGTATAAAGATGCTGGGACAATGGACCTGTATATTTAGTGTTTTTCAATTTCTGTTTAAGAATCCTTCCGTTTTAACACACTAAGTTAGTATGTAGTCTCATAATATGTTTCAAGTTTTCTTTCTTAGTGGGTATAATTGATAATAACCTCATTAGTTATAAAAAATGTCGGTGCTTGCCATACAAATGACATGAAGACTGAAATTGAGCAGTTGATGAGTTCAATCACACCTGTATGCAATATGAAAATTCTCACATAACCTCATTATTGCGTGTTCATCAGAAACTACTTTTTGATCTTGCTAATATCCCTAACTTTATATGTACAGCTTGCAACTGCTATTGTTTTGAAAATTCTAAAGCAGGATGAGGGGCTCAAGTATTCTTGCACTGTTGCTGAACGGTTTTTTGCAGTGACCACGGCTTTGGCAAACGTGGTTGAAAAACTTCCTGAAACATTTACTGAGAACACTCCTAG
Organism: Pelargonium myrrhifolium; assembly: GCA_036897405.1. Taxonomy (NCBI): domain Eukaryota; kingdom Viridiplantae; phylum Streptophyta; class Magnoliopsida; order Geraniales; family Geraniaceae; genus Pelargonium; species Pelargonium myrrhifolium. The sequence continues at coordinate 7,939 of JAYMTK010000166.1, read as the reverse complement.
GCTGCTAAAAAATGTTATCCAGATTTATCTTAGGCTCTCGGAGGATCCAAGGTTGGTTGGCTAGATTATTGGTGCATTTTCAAATATACTTTTACCTCTCTCTATCTCTTCTTATATGGTTTTCACTTTTGAATTTTTCAATGTAGGGCATGTGACGCTCTAGCATTGAGCCTTCCTGCCAGGTTAAGAGATACGACCCTGATTTACTACATTCATGTAAGTCCTTCAAGATCTAATATCACACGTGCACTCCACTTCTATTTGAGATATCTAATGCAAGTCAAAAACTTGATGTTTACCATACAAATTATATGTTTTCTGCACACACATTGACATACACATCATATGGACTCAACCAAACTGTCTGTCAAGTTTTTGAACCTTTATCATGCATAAATAATATTGTGAAAGTTGCTCTTTGTCTTAAGAGCATCATATTTCACTTATGTAAGTTTTTGAATACATATATGTTGTCAGAGTTGTTCAACACAAAATGCATATTTTGTTCCTTGCCTTTCAAATCATGCATATTTTCAACACCCTCTCTATGCAAGTGTCTTAACAACTTTGTTATACAATTGCTTTTTGCCACACTAATTGCATATTGTCAACACTTAATCTCAAATGCATAAAATCTCTTTCAATTCTGTCATCAATCTTAATTTAATATGCATAAATAGTTCAGCTCAAGTTGCATGTACTTTTGAAATGCATACACTTACATAAACGTCTCTGTCCTGCTGTGCAAAAGTTTCTTCGTTATACATGAAATATTAAGTTGAATTGATATTTTATCCATTACACAAACATATCTATGGAATTTAATGTACCTTCCTTGTGATCAGTCTAAACCGGTTCTGAAGTCATTTAGTAATCAGTCTTCTCATTACCGTAAGTTTTTATTTAATTTTCAGGATGACCCGAGAACTATGGGGTTTCTTCAACAATTATTTTACAATGTGAGAAAGGGATCTTGTACCGGTTCTGGTCTGTCGCAGCCACTCGAGGAGGCATTGGGCGGCCTGATCGTGGGGCAGTCCCAGTGAACAAACACAAGTGTGACTGGCTCATCCATGCTTGGCCTCTACACCATTTGCTATGATTCTGTATTGTTGCAGAGCTGCCAATTTCATGTATGTGAAATAACCAGATATAGTCTGTTGTTCTTCTGTTTTAACATCTCTTTTAGCTTTGAGTTTATGGACCTGCAGCTTGTTTTAGATACAATGGATTATTTCCGAGTTGCACTGTTTGTTTAAATGGAAATCAAACATAAAAAGACTTTGTTGTCTGTCTGCAACCATACTACTAATATATCAGAAGGAAATGGAATTGACAGATCACGGCCGAAAAGGCAATGCATATAGACAGTGTATGTATATAATCTAGAATACAGATATTTGGGACAATCAAACTAGCATACAGAGAACCCAGAAAAAAGTATTGCACAAAGGACACTCTAAAACAGCAGTATTGACTAACAAATATTTGATCAATCTAGCTTCGAGGTATCGAGAGATTGCTGTCAAGCAGGAAAGAAAGAAATTGATCAATCTTGCTTCGGAGGTATCGAGAGATTGCTGTCAAGCATGAAAGAAAGATCATGCATCTGTGATATCAATGTTGCCGCAGCATCAGGTTGTGGGCTTTTGTCTTCACTGGCAACACCTTCGGTTCCCATAACAACTTCAGTATTTCCTCTATCCTTTGCCTTTGCCTCTGCATCTGCCTCCATCATCCTAAAATATGTAAACAGTACAAAAAAAAGGGATTAAAATTTGGTTGAGATTGGAGTAAGAGAAAGATGCCAGTTTATGAATGGAGACTATAATTTGAAGCCTGATTCTGTATGGCCATCTCTGCGCACAATTCACAAACATGTTTTCCTGCAACACATGTGCAGACTTTACATTGAAAAAAAAACTTCTCTATTAAACTTCATGTTTTCTGTCATGATGAAGTTTTAGGTTTATATTATGTCTAATTATGAGCAGCCTGAAAGGCACACTTTCAAATCCAAACTGTCCTTAATTTACCAGAAATGCAACATGGTATAAAATATGCTTAACCGTAATAAACTCAAAGATACAGGAAATGCAACATGGCATAAAATATGCTTAACAGTAATAAACTCAAGGATAGAGGATACTCACTAACTTATTATACGGATACTACTGGTAATTCACAAATAAGTAACTTATTATCCGGATACTATTGTCAATTCATAAATAACTTTCTACCAAAAGAAACAAGACACTCATTTTTGGACAAAAGTGCAAGACAAACAGGACACTCATTTTAGAATGGAGGGAGTATGTCCTGGTTTAAGACTATTCCAAAAGAAAGATTAAGGATCACCCTTTACTCCAACCACCAGCTCCAAAAGGTCTCATCAGTTACCAGTTACCACTCATCTACTGCCTTGTAAGTCATCTCTTCATTTCATAGACTATAAAAAGGGTTGAGATTGTAGATCCCTCTACCCAATAGTTCTGGAAAAAATCCATTAACCACTTCTGAAAGCCTGAGTGGGCCTAAACTAATTTTAATAGAGACTCAAGTGCTCCGCCATCCTTTTTGGGCGTCAACATATAACCTACTTCACTAAACTAATGGATGAAGTCACCAGAATAATGATCACCAAAAAGTGCCGATTGCAACAGTCAACTTATCCCTTAATAGTATATCATCAAAAGTACACATGCCCACACAATTACCAGATGGAATTTTTTCATGCCCAAACACTACCCAAGTGCAAAGAAGCAGACATTAGTCTGCTACTTGCTAGTAAAAAAAATACAATTTGACACATCTGGAAAATAAAATAAGTACTTATTTTAAGGCATCTATGTCCTTGACTCCTAGTGATAAAAGCATTTGATGTTAGGAACGTGCATTGAATTTACAAGTGATCACAGAAGCAAATACTAAATTCTAATACAAGATAACCACACTTTAGGAGTGAGTGTATGTGTGTTGAATATCCTGTACCCTCTGAGTCACGGAGTTAGAATATACAGGGGGGAAATACAGAAAGAAAAGCAGGGTCAGATTGACAACTCGGTCAACATTAGTTAGCATATTTCAATTTGGGAAGCCCCTCAAGCGCAATGTGTAATTGACTGCACCTCTTGGAAATATGCCATTTAGTACCTAACTAATTGATGGAAATATGCCCTTACTCTATATGAGGGTATCTGTGTCAACTCACTCTACGAAGCATCAATTCGGACATGTAAAGTCACTAGTCAGTTAAGTCATTACAATCTTTTTTATTTATTTTTATTTCGTTAAAAATATCAACATAGGATTTGCATATCTGTGTCCAACGGTCCAACCCTTCAATCCGACAAAATTTGTCACCAAAATGACAAATTGGTGGTTAATATTTTGCTCATCCAGACACATTTTCTATCTGAATGTTGATGATTCCACCAGCTTCATCTCTGTTTATTGTTCAAATTTAATTCATGAATTGACTAAATGAAGTGCCGTAAATTGGTTTAAGAGAAATATTTTTGGTATCACGGGACAGTAGAGTAACCCTAGGTAGAGGCCAAAAAATATACCAATGAATGATGGGATAATATTTGCTTATACCTTTAGTGAGAAAGATTTAAGAACAATTAAGTAGAGTTATTTCTTCTTTCTTTTTTTACCACCCATTGGTGTTGAATTGAAACAAATGTATACACCACCTCACTTGCAGTGCTAGCCAGATACGCTATTGTACTTGTGTGGGTTGGATGGATAGCAAAATTATATTCTTTTACTAATAGAATACCAATATTAAATAATGAGAAATAGAGATAGATTTTTATTTTGAGGTTATCTTTACCCACTTTCTTTGTATCTGTCCATGCATGTGTGAACAATGAAGGCATCATACCTTGATCAGATGCAAAGTTGATATTAAATGAACAATGCAACATTTTCAAAAGAAAATAGGCAGCGCCAGAGTACAAACCTGTCTGAGAAAGAAGCTTCAAATTCTGTGTCACCGCCACCGGTTAAACCATTTTGTTTGCTAAATGGTCCTGAAATGAAATCTGGTTGAGAAAAACTACCAAAATCTATCTCTTGAGATATATTAGTTGTGCCGAACAAATTTATTTCTGGACCCTGTTCGATAGGTGATGTCATATGATTGACAGATTGTACCCAAATACTATTAGGAGGATTTTGGGCAGTAGTTGAGCTCGTAAAATCATTCCAACCATCAAATGAATCATCATCTTCGTACACAGTCTTACTAACAGGATCCTTGTCACTGCTGGTTTGCCACTTTTCATCTTGAATCCAATTAACACCCTCAACTTTTCCACCATCCTTAACATTCACTAAGTTAGAACTACTCAATAGATCGTCTTGGAAAAAGTCATTCATGTTGGATGTAGAAGGAATTGTATTTGGTTTCTCATCTATGGGTCCAAAGACTGCATCCATGTGTAGAGAGAGGTCATTTGTGGAACCAGCAAAGAGGTCCTTTGTGGAACCAGCAAAGGGATCACATGGTTTACTTTCCTCAGGAAGGTTTCCAGTACTAGCAGACTTAAAATCTGCTTCCCAACCAGAAAAGGGCTCACCACTCTTATCTTCTGCAGATACAGTTATTTCTGACGGCTGAACATTCTCAAACAAATTAACATTTTCTTGACCATGAAGAACACTGAAGTTTGGACTATTAATCCGAGAGTTAGGCACTAACTTCTCTTCATATGAACTGGAAGGACTATTCATCTTTGAGTCGGACAAAATGTTATCCAAGTTAACTCCAACCAAACTTAAAGAACTTTTGGCCTCAAGAGATGCCTTAAGTTTCTCAGACCCAATAGGCCATTTTATCTCTAAATTTAAAAGATCAGACAATGAAACTTCATTTTTATCGGTATCTTTTCTTAGGATCAATTCATCTTCATCTAGTGGCGGTTCTACCATTTCCTGCACAAGAATGTAATGATTCCACTAGATAAGTATCCACCATACAAACCCTTAAAAAATATATTTCACTATACAATAGGAGTTCCATCATGCAGGTGTAAAGAGCTGGGGTTTGTGCTAAGGTGAAGACCGTAGCAAAGCAAAAAATAATGCATGAACTCACTGAAACATCAAAAGATCTTACTACATCCAACAAACCCCAAACCATAAATTTATCATTTCCAACAAGGTATTCTATTCCCCAAGCAAACCTAGATTTGATTTTTGTTTCAACCATAAATTTCAAAATTACCAACAAAATCCCACTTGAGTTTGCAAATACCAATTTCTACAAATGTTGTCTCAATATAATGGCATTCATGATGGAAAAAAAAATCAGGATCAGACTCCACTTGATTCATGAAAATAAAGTGAAATTAAATTTTCTGAACTTGAATAGTTGGATTTCTCATTATATGAGGGGGGGGGAACAAGAAAAATATACTCATAATCTGAAGAACCTGCACAGATATTATACAAATCAAGAAGCAGAAATAAAAAATTATTCACTCAAATTCGCAAGCAATCTGACAAACAAATCAAATTCAATGGAATCAAATTGAACAACATAATTACAGACCGTTTCCTTCAAGTCCAGGTAATTGAGAAAGTAGGTGTAACCGCAAGTGGACTTGAAATTGATGGGTTCCGGTGGGAGCTCCTGGCGTTGGTTCTGGCCACAGAAGACGCAGACCACAGACTGCAAGCCCAAGAGGAGTCTGGCTTGGCATTGCTTGCAGCGGAGGTGCGGAGGGGATGGGTCGAGCTCCGATATGGATTGTTGGATAGATGGGAGATTCGGAAGCGAAGAGTCCTCGGGGTCGTAGGAGGAGATGTTAGCTTCTTTCCGGAGAGTGACTTTAACTCGATTAATCAGATCGTACGGTATTTCAAACGGCATTGCTAGGGTTTTTTTGGATCTTGGAATCGGAGATTGAGATCGGAACTTGAAACAATGGTTGGTATCAGTTTCAGTGATGAACACTGAGCAGGGGTTTGAGGAAATTGGATCCTCAAAATGTTACCGTACCAGACTGATGCTATTGCTGTGTAATGATACTCCGTCTATCTGTTTCAATCACTGCAACTGTGTTCTTAAAAAGTTAGTTATACATAGGGATAGGAAATAAACATTTTCTCATTTTTCAAAAATTAAGAATAAGTTGAAAATTTGATAATAATAAAAAAAGAAATACTCCATATGTCCCAAAATGAGTATCCTCATTTCTAATTTGAGCAAAATTAAGGAGAAGTTAGTTAGTTTGGTACGTTTACTATTGTATTCTCATGAATATGTGTTAAGAGATCCTAACTAACTTTTTATAAGAATATTAGTGACAAATTATGCATAACTAACTTATTAAAAAAAGAAACAAGACACTCATTTTGGGACAAAAATACAAGAGAAACAAGACACTCATTTTGGAACGGATGGAGTAATAAGTTAAAAATAATTGAATTTTTTTTACACGTAAAGCAAAAATTTAGAAAGATAGGAAACTTAATTATGTATTTTCTCTGTCTGAAAATGATTATTTATGTTTCTATTTTGACACAAATGAATGAGAAGTGAGTTCATATTCCCTGAGTAGATGCAGGAGATTTGAAGGACGCCTTAGACGCTTTGGAGAGGTTCAGGGGATGTCCGCTCAACTAATCTCAAGCTTCTTACTTACAAGATTGAATTAATGCAGGGCATCTCATGGACATGGGCTTTGCTGGGAATCCTTTCAATTAGACTAATCTTTGAGCATGGGTTAACTAGATTATGAGAAGATTGTATAGAGTGTTATGTAATGATCTTTGGAGATTTGGATTTCCGAATGATCGGGTCCACCACCTCCTGCGTACTCATTCAGACCATTGCTCGATCTTGCTTCGTTTAAGAGATAATAAGCCCATTGAACCAAGTAAGAAGCCATTCTGGTTTGAAGCCATGTGGTTATTGCATCCCTGTTTGAGTGATGTGATTGTGAACGAGTGGCAGAGACAAAGTGTGGACATAGGGAACTCGCATGGAGCTTTGGTAGGCCATTTAAAGGATTGGAACAAGTCGGGTTTTGGCAACTTGTTTCAGCGGAAGAAAAGAATCCTGAACGAGTTGGGAAAAACGCAAAACCAATTGTTGTATTCGACCTCGAACGTGTTATGTCAAAGAGAGAAGTCCTTGGTGGTGGAGTATGAATCTGTGCTCCAACAATAGGAATTCTTTTGGTTCCAATAATCGAGAACAGATGCGATCAATCTTGGTGAAAGAAATACGTCTTTCTTTCGTATTTATATGATTGTTTGTAGACGTCACAACAAAATTGAGGCACTCCAAAACAAAATGGTGCACAGACCCCAGACAAGCTAGAGGACATGCCGTCGATTTTTTCAGACGGGTCCGAGACTGGATGTCAGACACTATTCAAGCCTTGCATCCCCATATCTCAATGGAAGAAGCCTAAATTACGTTATTCCAAATGAAACCATGGAAAGCCCCGAGACTTGACAGGTGATGATATTCATATAATGGTCGCCAGCATCTTTGAGCAAGCCCAAAGTTAAATGAGACACTTATTGTTCTCACTTCTAAGATTCAAGCTCCGAAGCAGTTGAAGGGTTTCCGGCCTATCAGTCTATGCGTAGTCTTGCTAAAACTTATCACCAAAACTCTTGCAAATAGAATTTGGTCTCTGCTAGAAGAGTTGGTTAGTCCAAATCAGAGTAGTTTCTTGAATGGTAGTGATGTGACTATTTTTACTAAGTCAAAATCAAGATGCAAAACTACGTCGTCTAAGTCTTCTTCTCTGAAGGGTAGGTTGGTGGGCCTAGCCTGTCTTCAGCTGGATTCGAATATAAGGTGGAGTAGGGCCTGGATTCGGTCAGTAACCTGGGGCCTGCGAACAAAATGCACCGTTAAGCGAAGTCTCGGATGTGGGTCAGGGATATTGCCTCCGGCGTGAGAATCAGTCTC